>CM024954.1:17492535-17623143 GCA_014282245.1 Rhododendron simsii
ATGGATATTGATAATTTCACACCAAAATTTAACGCCACAAAAAATCAGTATTACACAACAAAGAGTACCATGGGCGGCTCCACTACAACTTGAGAGGATTCAAGCGAACTCCCTGGGTTTAGAAAATATGCTATTTTTTTTTTATATTTTTCGTTATGCAATTTATATTTTTTTAAGTATTGTTTCCACTAGATCAGTAGGACAAAGTCAAAATGAATAAAATCCATTCAAATTTGTAAATAATTAGATTGTATCGCTTAACAAAATACAACAATCTAGGCCCAATAAAAACTAAAATAAAAAAACTTAAGCTTATATCTTGTTTTGTATCACAAAAAAATTCTATACGTTTTTGTCACTGCTTAACTCAAATCCTAGAGCCGCACCTAAAAAGTACTACTATTACCACCTAAAATTTACTAACGTCGCCCAAATTGATTTACTGCCGCCGCACCACCTTTTTGTAGGATCAAGCGCTTACCATCTTACCAAAACCCGCAGGTAGTGGTAAAGGCGCAACTCTATTTCCTTATACCATAGCGTAGCAGGCCCCAAGCGCCACGGTTCGACTCGCGTGGGCAGGGTGCTGGCCCGCGACCAACAATCCCCAAGCCCCAAGCGCCACGGTTCGACTCGCGTGGACTTTCTAGTAGCGGTTCAATTGATCAACGAAGGGAATTCCAACAGACGACACTCCCAACAAGCGCTTGTAGCAGATGCACAAATTCTCATAACTCACTTTGGAGCTGTTCTAAGCCATATATATCTACCGACAAGCTAATCAAAGTCTTGTAAGTACCAAATTTCGTAGTCTTTATTTTATTGACAATTCCGTATGACAAAACACATATTTTTTATTGAGTTGTAATTTTATTATTTTTGATAGACTAGTGAGTCTGTATAGGATTAGAGTAGAAAGAATTATTGTTATTTGTAATTGAGAGTGAGTGTTCTGGATAAAAAGAAAGTCGACTCCAATGAGACGAATTTTGACGAAGACGGATGGATCGGGTTAACAATCGAAACCTTCTGTTTTGGTAAAAGAAAAGCAACGTGCAAATGTGTTCTATGTATGGAATATTTTTTTCTTCCTAGGTTTGTGAGCAAAGCCTTGTAAAAACAAAAGCACGGCAAAAGCAAAAGCTGTCCACATATTATGCAGCGTGAAGAATAGGGGTGCGGCGGCAGCAGAAGAACATACGGAAGCAGCAGGTTTTTTGTGAGCCGTTTTCTGAAGGAAGATTTCCGTTAGTTATCGGAGGGCTTGTGGACTCAAGCTCGGTGGCGATCAAGATCACTGGGTGCGGTGTATGTGTGACTCGGCAGGTGATACTTAGAACGTTATGAGGATTTACTACGTTTGGATAGGTATATTTGTAACTGCACAATGATTATAGTGATTTGATTCCTTCCAGTGGTTTTTACCCATTCAGGGGTTTTCCATGTATATCTCTGCGTTGTGGAATTGATTGCTTGCATAGTTTTTGCTGATAATTTTACTTAGTGATTCGTGTTCGTACTGTTAGGGATTTTTACGAATTATTAGAGAATCCTGATTTTTCAGTGCTAACCATTTAGCAAGGATGGGAGCGGAGCAAATAGAGGAATTGGTGGTTACTGAGGAACAACCACAATCTGTTAGGCATTTCGTTCTTGAAGATGGCCCGGGAATTGGCCTGTTTTGGGATTAGGCTAATCCTATTTATTATGTTGTCTGTTTAATGTTTGAACTATGGTTGTACTAAATTCTCCCTTTTCGTTGTTTTGAATGATCAATTTCCGAAGTATCCAAAAAAAAAAAAAAAAAATTCATTCGTACCGTAATATTTGTTTTAGTTACTAGAATTAAAATTGCATGGGAATGTTGATGGAACTACTTACTAGCTAGCAGCAAGCTCGTGCGATGCATGACTCTATGCATCTATCTGTATTATCATACTAACAAAAAATTCGTAATATATGAAATATGAGAGAACGTAAGTGGTACTGAAATTAGACATAATAAAGGATTAAAAGCTAAAAGTTGCTTTCAACCAAATCAAAAAAGTTATGTTTGTCACAAATAACTGATTTTTAAAAGAGGGGATCTAGAGTAATACGTTTCTTGTAAATAATTGATTTTTAAAAAATGATATGTTTATCATAAATAACATCAAATCACACCAATAATTGAATATCTTTAGAAGAGGAGAGTCATATAAATTTTTTTTTTGAAAAGATCAATTTTATAAAGCACTAAAGGCGATTTACATCAACTGAAAGCAAAACTTCTATCTCAGGCGGAATATAACCTGAATGAAAAACGTAAGATCTACTGAGGCAAAAAGAAGCAAGGCAGTGAGCAACACGGTTCCTTTCTCTATTACACCACGAAAAGGACCATCTTCTCGACTGAGCCCAAACTTTGATATCATCCACCACGGCACTAATTTCCCAAGGGCAGGAGGAAGTGTCATCCTTGAAACAGTTAATGAGCTCACGGCAATCTGATTCAAAAATAACTTCAGAGTAATTCATCTCCATGGTAGTGATGCAAGCTATTCTAAGTGCCCAAGCTTCAATAACCACCGCAGAGGAAACCACAACTCTATCCATACGCCAAACCCGAGCAGTTCCACCACAATCTCTCGCAATAACGCTAAAGGCAGCTAGGCTGCGGGAGGAATTAAAAGCTCCTTCACATGGAACGGAACAAATAGTAAGAAACTATCGTGTAATTATAGAGGATTGACGCTTGTCCTCATGTGAAGTATTCTCACTAATCCTATCTTTTGCAGTAGAAATTTTATGAATAGAAGAGATGGGAAGGTGATTTGCTCCCCTTGCAATTAGTAGTAGGATGGTTAATTGCGGGCTTGTCCTCTCTAAATACCTCGATCTTACGTCCTGCGGAAATCATCAAGTAGGGATGCAATTAGAGGTCCCGGGAAACTTTTATTCTGGAATTCGACTACCACCAGCGTACTATTAATTCCCGGAGAATGTCTCACAGTACGCGCCTTCAGTTTCCATGCATCCCCCTTCGCCGGGAGATGAGTTGGGCGCCTTCCTTACCTGGTTATTAATACGACACATGACCAGCTAAATAATCATAACACGAGGTACAGAAATAATAGGGGATTGAATACACCGGCCTGACCACTGAAGGTCCTTTTCTTCAAACCATAAGGAGAAAACTGATTTAGGCCTAAAAGGCTGAGCCCAAACCAGGAGGAAAAAACCTAAAAACCCAATAGTTGGTAAGGAATCAACCCAACACCCATTGAGACAAAACTCAAAACACCTATTGGGACAAATCCATAGCACCTTTTGGGCCAAGCCCACCTAAGATGCTGAAGACCAAACACCCTAAAAGAGGTTTTTCTTCCTTTAATTTCTTGTGCACACCTCCTTGAGGGGAATTTAAATTGTCCTCTGCTGGCATTTTGTGGACTGAGTGAGTACTAGGTGTATACTTTGGACCATAACAACAACTTGTTTAATGCTTACAATTGTGATTGCGGAAATATTTATTAACAGTAAGAAATATTTATTAAAGATAAACTACTAACGGTAAGAAATATTTATTACCGATAATAGTTTAAAAATGTATCTCAATCATTGACTGCCAAAACGACGGGTGAGATTGCGCGGAGCCATGAATAAAGTTTCAAGATAAAAACTACTCAAAGAGAAGTCATAGCAAAGTCCGATATAGGTGCTCTCAACAGTATAAAAAAAAAACCTAATGCCTTATACTTTTCCATATTTAGGGAAATTTTGGCGTAACCATGTTAATAAGATTATTTTCAATAAACTTTTTCCTCTTGTATAAAGTTTTGTTAAATTTTTGTCATTTTTTTTGAATTATTTATTCGTCGATATGATAGAGGTTAAAAAGGTAAAAAGAAGAAGAAAAGAGAATCAAACATTAAAAAATATCTAGAAAAGACAAAAATAAACAAAAAAATCTGCCGTTTTCGATTATCTTTGACTTTAGTGTTTTTTTTCTGTAATTCTTTTATATATCTTAGATTACTCTTGTTGAGATGAACTAATAATTAACAAGAATCTAACACAAAACTAAACAAATTCATATAAAACAAAATTTTATGAAAAATAATCCGCTAATAGAGTTAGTCTAAACCTAGCGTGAATATTGTACATTTTTAGGGAATTAATTATCCAATGGACATTGATAATTTCACACGAAAACTTTAATTCCACAAATAATCAGTACTATTACCACAACATAAAGTACCATGAGCGGCTCCATTACTACTTGAGAGGGTTCAAGCAAACTCCCTGGGTTCTGAAAATGTGCTAAATTTTTTTATATTCGGGCGGTATGCAATTTAATTTTTTTGAGTATTGTCTGCACTAGATCAATATTACGAAGTCAAAATGAATAAAATCCACTTAGATAGTATCTCTTAACAAAATACAAAATTCCATGCCCAATAAAAACTAATACCGTATAAAAACTTAAGCTTATATGGAGTTTTATATCACAAATTTTTTTATACGTTTTTGTTACCGCTAAACTCAAATTTTGGAGCCACCCCTGACTTACTACTGCCACCTAAAATTTACTAATGTCACCCAGATTTACAACCGCCGCACCACTTCTTTTTGCGCATAGATTTGTATACATCATGTAAAAAATTGAAATATGCACTACTACAAAAACCTTAAAAGATGACACTTAAAAAGTTGAAACAATGACAGTTTTTGTAAAACTGTCATCGAAAATATGATGGTAGACTTTTGATGACAGTTCATCTTACAAACTGTCATCTTTGTGATATAAGATGACGGTTTAGAATAAAAGTGACATTATTGGCTGCGTTTGGTTTACAATTTTGGATTGAAAATTTTGAGTTAAAATGTAAAAATATGTGATTGGATGAGTTATTTTAAAGATGAATGGGTCCCGTTATTGATACTAACCGATTATCTTTTTCTTTAATGTCAGTTTTTGCTTAAAACTGACATTAAAACATGCTCTTCCGGAAGCCCATATGGGGAACCTTTTTGTAGTGGCCCGAATAAATGGGGCTCTGTACCGAGCCCGAGGACATTACCGAGGACTCCATACCGACCCCGAGGACATATTATCGAAGGCTCCGTACCGACCCCGAGGAAATATTACCGAGGGCTCCGTGCCGACCCCGGAGACGTATTACCGAGTGTACCCGAGGGCTCCGTACCGACGTCCGAGCACAGCACCGAGGGCTCCCGAGTAAGCCTCCTGCACCTAATGTGACAGCATTAAGAATAATCCTCGCAAAAGGCTGACCTGGCCATGTGCTCCGTAACCACCTTATCCAGTGCGTCATCTATGATGTCACCCGAGGCGGTTACCCGAGCGTGACCTCCACGCTTTGGCTTGAAGGCCAAGCAAACCTAGGTCTATAAATATGAAGGGATACTCATTGTGTGAGGTATGCCGTTCTTCCCTAACCCTAGACCTAAACCTCTCTCCTTACATCTAACTTGATCGTCGGAGGGTCACTGGGCTTCCACAGCCCTAGTGACTTGTTGTAGGTCCAGCGGCGGAGGCGCATAGCAAACAGAGGAAGGAACCTAACCAGAACCACGGTCAAGATCCCGACAATTGGTGGAAAACGCCGGTTTGGTCGTCTGAAGCATGAAGTAACACTGTTCATTCCACTGTTCATGTTCTTTTCGAGGTCTATATTCTTCCCGAGGCCTATCTCTTTCCCAAGGCCATAAACGCTCTTCCCGTCATGGCCAAACATTCGTTAGGGAGGACGTTGTTCCTTTCTAACCCAAGGCCTATCTTCTTCTTCCTAGATCTAACTTGATCGTCAAAGGACACACGGAGCTATAAGGAAGGAGCCAGGAGCGGAACCCGAACCGACTGATCCAAATCTGAACCCCTACAATTGGCGACTCTGCTGGGGACTAGTCGCTCTCTCTGATGTTCGCTCTTCCCCTTCAACAGCTCCCACCTCGCTCGGAGGCGTTCTTCACGACGGAACTCTTCCGTGCCTACTTCGTGCCTAGGTTTTCCGAAGCCAAGCTTCCCGAAGCCGAGCCCACGAATCAACGGAATCCTTCCGTCCCTCCTTCGTGCCTAGGTTTCCCGAAGCCAAGCTTCCCGAAGCCGAGCCCACGAATCAACGGAATCCTTCCATCCCTCCTTCGTGCCTAGGTTTCCCGAAGCCGAGCCCACGAACCGACGGAACCCTTCCGTGCCTCCTTCGTGCCTAGGCTTCCCGAAGCCAAGCTCACGAATCAACGGAACCCTTCCGTGCCTCCTTCGTGCCTAGGCTTCTCGAAGCCAAGCCCACGAATCAACGGAATCCTTCCGTCCCTCCTTCGTGCCTAGGTTTCCCGAAGCCAAGCTTCTCGAAGCCGAGCCCACGAATCAACGGAATCCTTCCGTCCCTCCTTCGTGCCTAGGTTTCCCGAAGCCGAGCCCACGAACCGACGGAACCCTTCCGTGCCTCCTTCGTGCCTAGGCTTCCTGAAGCCAAGCTCACGAATCAACGGAACCCTTCCGTGCCTCCTTCGTGCCTAGGCTTCTCGAAGCCAAGCTCACGAATCAACGGAATCCTTCCATCCCTCCTTCGTGCCTAGGTTTCCCGAAGCCAAGCTTCCCGAAGCCGAGTCCACGAACCGACGGAACCCTTCCGTGCCTCCTTCGTGTCTAGGCTTCCCGAAGCCAAGCTCACGAATCAACGGAATCCTTCCGTCCCTCCTTCGTGCCTAGGTTTCCCGAACCCAAGCTTAACGAAGCCGAGCCCACGAATCAACGGAATCCTTCCGTCCCTCCTTCGTGCCTAGGTTTCCCGAAGCCAAGCTTCCCGAAGCCGAGCCCACGAACCGACGGAACCCTTCCGTGCCTCCTTCATGCCTAGGCTTCCCGAAGCCAAGCTCACGAACCGACGGAACCCTTCCGTGCCTTAGTTTTCCGAAGCCGAGCCCACGAACCGATGAACAACTTGTATGAGGCTCAACATATCTCTCTGGGGCTTGGTACACATCAAAACATTCGGCCATACTACTCGTCAACTCCTCCCAAACCAATAAAAGGTTAAGAGAAGTTGAGGGGCTATTGTAGTGGCCCGAATAAATGGGGCTCTGTACCGAGCCCGAGAACATTACTGAGGACTCCATACCGACCCCGAGGACATTACCGAGGACTCCATACCGACCCCCGAGGACATTACCGAGGACTCCATACTGACCCCGAGGACATATTACCGAAGGCTCCGTACCGACCCCGAGGAAATATTACCGAGGGCTCCGTGCCGACCCCGGAGACGTATTACCGAGTGTACCCGAGGGCTCCGTACCGACGTCCGAGCACAGCACCGAGGGCTCCCGAGTAAGCCTCCTGCACCTAATGTGACAGCATTAAGAATAATCCTCGCAAAAGGCTGACCTGGCCATGTGCTCCGTAACCACCTTATCCAGTGCGTCATCTATGATGTCACCCGAGGCGGTTACCCGAGCGTGACCTCCACGCGTTGGCTTGAAGGCCAAGCAAACCTAGGTCTATAAATACAAAGGGATGCTTATTGTGAAAGGTACGCCGTTCTTCCCCAACCCTAGACCTAAACTTCTCTCTTGAGATCTAACTTGATCGTCGGAGGGTCACTGGGCAAATCAAGCCCTAGTGACTTGTTGCAGGTCAGAAGGAAGGAGCATATGAGGAAGGATCCCAAACCAATTCAACCAACTAGGTCCTGATAATTCGAACCCCCACACTTTTAATGACAGTTTTCCTTGAAAGCGACATTAAAACTAAGCCCTTTTAATGACAGTTTTAGTTAGAACTGACATTGCAGTTGATCATAAAAGATGACAGTCAGAAAGTGTCATAAAAACATATAAGATGAAAGTTTAAAACTGTCATCTCATACTTTCAATGTCTACGATGACAGTTTCATCCAAAACTGACATTAAAAGTGCACATCTTAAAATTTTCGAAAATATACTATACATATTTTTGTTTGTCTTTTGTTAACAATAAGCGTGCCAGCTTAGATGGTAACACGCGCGCGAAGAACTGAAGTTCTTGAGTTCAAGTCCTGGGGCAAGCAAATATTTGCTGGCCACCCAAGTGCTAAGTAGGCGACACACAAATGCCACTGGGCGGCCATGCGAGAGGCATGTGAGTGCCACGTGGGCGGCCACGCATTCGAAAGAGAATTGTTTTTTTTTCCTTGAATGGAGAGAGCAGATAAGATAGTTTAAATCCGTCATCTTTTATCACAAAGATGACAGGTTTAAACTGTCATCTTATATGTTTAATGACAGTTTTTTATTGTCATAACAAATCTAGACTTTTAATGACAGCTCCATAGATGACAGTTTCAAAACTGTCATCTTTCACGTTTAATGACACTTTTAAACTGTCATCTTTAACGATTATTGTAGTAGTGATGGGACAAGTAATTGGTTATTTGAGTTTCACTTTTAATTTATAAATTAAATGAGTTAGATTGGACATGGTTAATAATTATCTAGCTAATTGAGTGGACACTAAGCCCACAAAAATGTGTGATAGAGAAGTCCTTTGAAATACCACATGGCGGTGCTCCGGCCAGTAGCAAATAATAATTTCTCGTTGTTAGGAGGGTGCATAGTTCTTAATTACCAAAAAAAAGATCCTACCAATTGATTTGTTAACGTCGTAACTGTTTTTGTTAATGCTAAAATTTGTAGTGCATAAAAAACTCGTTTTATGTGCAAGGTACAAGGCTCTTATTATACAGTATTATAGTTTCGGCATTATTATTTTCCTAAAATTAATGGAAGTGAGTACCCTATATGTTTGGTTAAACAAGCATACCGCCGAAACAAAAACATATACCATTCTGTGTGTGTGTTGTATGAACACCTTTATGGCTACACCATACAACATACAACAAAAAAACTATATATGTGTGTGTGTGTGTATGGGTTGTATTAATTATATAGGACTACCAGCAGCTCCACCGGCAAGAAAAGATAAAAATGAAACGATGGAAATGTGAATTGAAAACCTGGACTATCCGTTGCTCGGATTAAGATCCCAACTGTCAATTGTCGAGATGAACGGTTGAATTGGTCGCTCGCGACACCGTTGCCAAGCGGGGTGCAACATCCCAAAATATAAGGTGTCAATCGAAAGTTAGGTGGGGACAGAACAGGGCAAGCCCAGGCTGGCTAGAAACTTCTGTTTTTCAGGTGTGGTTGGGACAATGGCCTTCATGATAGTCAACTACCCCGTTGCCCCCCGCGGTTTTAAGTAAAGGAAAGATACAAAAATTACAAATCGAGTACAGACCACAACCCCGCTCGATTCGGGATGCATCTGTTCGGAGCATACGTGAACGAGCATGATCAATTGAACACGAATATTTGGTTTCAACTCAACAAGCAATTTGACGATAGGGTAGTAGAAGTCTCGAACAAGTTTTTAATAAGTGTCAGACTCGAGTAGGCTGGTTTATTTAACTTAATTATATAACAGTTAATTGATTGAGCAATTCGGTTGTCTACGTACGTAAGGTTATAATGTTAATTTAACAAATTTCTCACGTCGGCATATCAACTTCAAAAGACTCGTGTTTTTTTAGAGTTAGTTTTTCTCTTAGGCCCTTAAATTAAAATTTTTTTTTTTTTGTTTTGGAGAATTAAGGGAAATTCTAATTGCAAGGAAGATTTGCAGGGAACCACGTAAGGAAAAACGCGTTTGGATCCCCCATTTCGGGTCCCACAAAAATCTAAAAAAATATTCATAAATTTTTGAATATAATATATTTTATGAGACCCTGTAAAAAATCAGCTCCAACGGACATCGGTAAGTAATACTTTTGGATTTGTTGGACGAAACTGCACAGTTCGTCCCTATGAATCCAAAAGTAATACTTACCGATGTCCGTTGGGGCTGATTTTTTATAGGGTCTCATAAAATAATATTAAAATATTTATGGATATTTTTCTAAATTTTTGTGGGACCTCAAATGAACCCAAACGCATTTTTTCTTACGTGATTCTCTGCAAATCTTCCTTGAAAATTAAATAGTTTATCCTTTTGTTTGTGGATTAGCTGAAATTTGTCGTTTCTGGTAATCTTTCTAAATTTCATATTATTTTTTGTCACATCTGTTTGAACTTAAGCACACACCATAATTGAAAAAAGCAAAGATGGAAACTGCAAAAAAAAAATTGAAATAAAACCGTGGCATGCAATGCGAGCACGCGCGCTTGATTGGCAATACACGGGCGTCACGGGATAATTTTTTCCCATTTAAAAAATGACAATTATTGAGGTGGTTGGTTTAGGACGACTATTGAATCTTGCGTACGTACTTGGGGAAGAAACTTTATATACTCCTATCATTTAATAATACATTTGTGCTACGAAAATATGGACGTTACGTGTTTGTGCTAGATGTAGACACAGATTTTGTATTATGGTTTTAGTAGAAGTTAATAAACTTGTCTGTTACAACTGCGAAATTATGAGAATTCATTTATTTTTTAATTTAAGCTTTTTAGAATTTGTAGAATTCGAGAATCTGTTATCTAGAATTTTTGGCAAACACTCTAAACTGCATTTAAAACTCTAGAATCTCAAAATTTGCAAAAAAAAAATAAAATCTCGCAATCTTCTCTGTATCATTCCAAATTTATCGGAGGTTCGAGGAGGGATAACTATTTAAGTCAACTCTTGAAGAATCATGCCGTCTAGTTAACTTCTTCCTGGTTTGGTGTATATATCTAAGCCTGTTTTAATTAATGAATATACATAATTCCCTCAGCTCCCTTAATTTATAGGGCTTGGAATGTGTGAGGAATTACATATCCGTTGGATAACTATTCCCTTCAAAACTAGGGGTGTCAAACGGATAAATTTGGGCAGTTTGTGCATAGGTTATTCGCACACCAATGTGCAGTAGAAGGCCCTTTGGAGCATTGAATAATTGCTCACACAACACAATTAATAACCCATTCTTTACCTTTCATCTCTCCCAAAAGATGCATGGATTCTCATAGATTCACTCTTTGAACAACAAACATTGACGATGAAAATTGCTCACCTCTTAAAGTACTTCGTCAATAACATCAGTCACACCATAAAACACTTTGACCGAATATTTTGTTCTATGTAAAAAAAAATGAGTTCAATCCAATGTTGCAATTCTTGTTTTTTTTAATAATAATTGTCTCTGAAATCATGTAAATCGATAATATTGAATCGACATATATAGTTGTTGACATGATAGTTATTTCTAAGAAAATGATTTTAGTAATTATTGAAGTGGTTCAAGAAGAGATAGGCTGTGCTGAGGGATTTTCGAGCCGTTGAATTTAAAATCACAAAAAAAAATACACAATTCAACAGCCGTAAAATGCCTCGACATAGAGATTTTCAGGATAGAGGAGATCGAAGCCGTTTGAGAAAGGTCTGCAAATGCCCCGAGGAGGATCCTAATCCCCTTCAAAATATCTAAAAAACGAGATTCCAAAGCCCAAATATCCCGCTACTCAATAAAATATGCATCATCCTATACTTATATGAATATTCCCCCGAAAAAATATTGGCCCAAGTATCAGCGGCATGGGGCTAACTGATCTCTCTCTCTCTCTCTCTCTCTCTCTCTCTCTCTCTCTCTCTCCATAGATTTTAATTTTAGTAGTGTTTTTCTTTGCCAAAATTAGATATTATGTACCGTTGAACTAAATGATGCTTTGCTAGCAGCTACACCAGCTCAGAGCTTGGTTTTCAATCCCATTATTGTCAATATTGTCTACCGAACGTTATAATGCACATGCAATGCTTCATCACCAAATGACTTCCTCATATGACTCCACAATTGGACCATTAATTAATTACACTTCTTCCATTTTTTTAGACAATTTTATATTCTACCACCGGTCCTGATTTGCGAACTTATTATTTGTCTAGTGTTTTTATGGACGTATAAATCATTTTAGGCTTGAGTTGTTTGATCTGTCCATGACCTGTGTGACAATTTTACTGTGAAAGTGTGAATGATAGGGGTATTATCGGGACAAAGTTTTTGTGGGGTAGTTATATTCATTGGCATAGTATGTGAATGTCTACATCTTCCAAATATTGGACCTAGATGTATACCCCTCTCTTTTTTTTCCAATCTCTATATCCGGCTCAAATATTTATTAACCCAAGAGACCAATCACATCATCTACTAGCAGAGACTGAATTAAAATCAGAACAATTTCCCGTGTGGGAATTGACCTATCAAATTAAAAAATTTCTACAGCCCCTTATTGTCCGCGTCATATTAGAGTACCTCTTTCGTTTCCTATAAGTATTGCTCCAAAGCCATCTCGATCCTCACAAACTCAAACCACCTCACTCTCTCTCTCTCTCTCTCTCTCTCTGTTAGCAAATGGCTCTTTTGATTAGAAGATCATATGCTTACTCAAAGATGGAAATGGAAGACCCAGAAGAGGCAAAGCATCGTTTGGCTCAGTTCTTGATCTACAAAGCACTAGAGAAAGCGGATCCTCGGGCAAGACAGTCTTGCTTCAGAGTGAGAGTTAGTAAATTGAAGATTAAGATAGGGAGGAGATTGAAAAGATTAAGGAAGACCATGCTCTTAACCATGTCTGCAGCCAAACGCGGCCTTTACAAACAAGTTTCTAGTCGATTCAAGCGTTTGGTCCGAGGTGGGCAGACTATGGTTCTTGGTTAATTAGTCTTCCTCCATCGTTGGGTTGAACCCTCTCTCTCTCTCTCTCTCTCTCTCTCTCTCTCTCTCTCTCTCTCTCTCTGTGTGTGTGTGTGTGACCCTTTAGCTTTTTTGTTTTGCCAAGGAAAACAAGAGTATGTTAATTTAGATAAGGGTCTTCTAATTTAGTCATGAGATTGGCCCTTTAATTTGTTATTAACTTATTTGCTTTCCTTTGTTTTCTTCTTATTTTTCCTGCTAGAAGTTCGTTGAACAATGTCTTATTTCTTTTGTTCATGGAAGAAAGTAATATTGAAAGTATGGAGTTGTGAGTTTTTGAGCTCAAATTTGACACTTGTGATTTAAATTTTTTTTCTTTCTTTTTTTAATTTTATTTTATGGTATTGAAGTCCTTGAACATATTTGTTTCAGTCAGCCAACTGCATCATTATATCTCGAGATTCATCTATCTCTTGAATTTCGACAATACAGTTCAGAAGTTAAAACATTGTGATAGTTATCCGTACATACATTTAACTTGTAACAAATTAAGTTTGGTTTAATGTGCGATCGAAGGTATCGAAAGGCTTTATTTTGTGGATATTTTTTCTCGATACATAACACGATTGAAAAAAGAAAAGAGAGGAGAGAATGAAAGAATATTTCCAAAAGAGTCCTGCTATCAGCAAGGACAATTTGCAGAAAACCACGTAGAGACAAACAAGTTTGACCCCATTTCGGGTCCCGATAAAATCTAGAAAAATATCCATAAATTTTTGAATATTATTTTATGGAGCCCTGTAAAAAATCAACTCCAGTGGATAACGATAAGTATTACTTTTGGATTCGTAGGGGTGAAATTGAGGAGTTGATTTTTTACAGGGCTTCATAAAATGATATTCAAAAATTTATGAATATTTTTCTAGATTTTTTTGGGACCCGAAATGGGGCTAAACGTGTTTGTCTCTGCGTGGTTCTCTGCAAATTGTCTCTGCTGTTAGTATTTTTGTTTCCAAAATAAGTTAGAATTTCCAAAAAAAAAAAATATGAAATAACTATCCAAGAGAAGAAACATTATTATTTATCGTGTCCCCTTATATATATATATATATATATATATATATATATATATATATATATATATATATATATATATATAGGGGACGGTTCAGTGGACACCCTAAAAAAACACCTAAAAAAACACCCTAAATCTTAATCTCACAGTTCCCGATCAAATTTTTATGATCCGAACCGTTCAATGCGTGCAGAATGTGATTTTAAGTATATCCGCGAGAAATTAGCAAAAAAAATGACCGGAAAAGGCTTGATTTGAGCAGTTTTTATTTGAACCGTTCAATAAAAAACTGTTCGAAACTGTTTGGATCAAGCCCTTCCTAGTCATTTTGTTTTGCTGATTTCTTGCGGATAACCTTAAAATCACGTTCTGATCACATTGAGCGGCTCGGATCGTCAAAATTTGATCGGAAAGTATGAGGTGTTTTTTTAGGGTGTCCATGGAACCGCCATATATATATATATATATATATGGGTGAACCATTGACTTTGACCATAACTCGCACCCATGCGGATTAACGATGCACAATTGTTGGCATGAGCTCAGTTACGAGTCGGCGTGGCCTACCGCCCCAAATTTAGATCAATTCTCACTCATATGTATATATAGGGATGCGATCCTATCTGGTAACTATTTCGGATAGTCTAATATTTTCTCACAATGCAAAGATATCTTCACGTAAAGATATGTTTGTAGGATCCACACTTATGAGACAATTCCAGCAATTGTCCGGAGGATCCATCCCCGTATATATTTTGGTATTGGTAAAAAATACGTTTGGCCCTTCTAAATAGTTAATTACTGTAATTAAACTTCATCAAAATCTTAACAACATCACAATTAATTATCCTCAAGAATCGAAATAATTTTCACACAGAGAGAGAAAGAGCATGCGCCCCGCACGTTTTCACTGAAGAGAAAGTCTAAAAATACAATTATACACATGTGGAGATGACCTTATTTAAAGTTGTGTTTGGTTGAGAGTTTAGTTTAGTTTAGTTTTGGTAGTGGGTGAAGAGAGAAATAGAGTAATGATTGAAAATAAGGGTAATGATTGGAGAGAGATAGAGAGAGATGAGAAAGTAATAATTGAAAAAATAGGGTAATGATTGGGGAAGGAAGTAGGGTAATGATTGGTTTTCAAAACAAAAACTAAAATGAGAAGGCAACCGAACAAAGCTTTATTGTTTTATTGGGAATTGTGTGTATGGACCAACTTACACGTATCTCAATTAATTTCTAGAAGGTCAATTACAATTCCCACTAGCGAAGGTCCTATTTAGAACAAGGCAAATGCTAACGGTTGCCCCTGGGGCACAAGGAAAAGCATATTAAATGAGCTAAAATGTTGGTAAACACCATTTAATATGCTAAAATGTTGATAAACACCATTTTAACTTGTAAAGATAATTAATTGCATTGGTAAATGAGGAGTTCTCCAACTACTTGAATTAAATGTAGTTGTATCAACTGGTGATAGTAAAAATTCTACCAGTTTTTTGTTTCAAAAATTAAACTCAAGGTTTAAGTTAAGAACGGGATAGTATTGGTGGGCAATTGTTTGTAACAATTTGTTCTTTAATGTGTTTGTTTTTTCATTGAGCTCCTCACTTGTTTGGCCTATTTTGGCCAAATGATCCAAATGGATTACTTTTTTTGTCCTTATTCAATTTTTTTCCGCAGTTGTTAGTTTTGCATCAATTTTTTTTTTTTTTTGTGAATTATTACTTTGTTGTGATAAGAGGAATCTATAAAGTAAAAAATTAACATCAAAACCCGATCTTTTTTTTAAATAAAGACGAAAACAAGCTGCTCGTTGGCTTATTTTTGTTTTTATTAAAAAAATAGAGTTTCGATAGTAATTTTAAAGTTTTTAGATTTCTCTCGTCATGATGACATAATAATCCACAAAAAATTAAAGAAAAACTAAAAAATGCCAAAAAAATTTGAATAAGAACAAAAAAAATCCATTTTGTAAGGTTGAGGAGGATGACAAGGGGTAGCGCTCATCCCTATTCTCTCTCTCTCTCTCTCTCTCTCTCTCTCTCTCTCTCAAAATATCCTATTCTCTGATTATAGATTGCTTGTTTTTGTTTTTCTCTATTTTTTTTAGTTTATCTTCCTGTAAAAAACTACTCGAACGGAACAAATTATATTTGAGTATACGGGTACTACTAGAAACTACTCCTCAGAATTTCAATCACATGCATTTAAGGTTGTTTATTATCCCAAACTGATATTGGTGTTGATTAAACCATTAACGTCGAGTGTAGTAAATGCAAGATTGATTAGCATTAATTACTCATGAGAAGACAATCAATACAAAGCATATTAAGGATAAGCACATCATTTATGGTTACTAAATTAATGCACTAAACTTATGCCCCAGGGGCACTTGTTAGCGGAACCGTTAAAACAAAGCAATGTCACATAGGAACTGGCCCCACAAGAGTTGATAAATCATCACCTAAGATATTTCAAACTTGAGAATTTAGGAAGAAGCAAATTAAACCCTCAGTCTTACGGCTTGACCATGAGGTCAATCTCTTGGTGTTCACATTGTACATGATGTTTTGCAAATTATTATGTTCGTAACATTACTCGTCAGATATAGAGGTGACGAACATGACCTTTCAAGAAACTAATTTGGAAATCGAGCGTAAGACATATACTAGAATGAAAAGAACATGAGCATGGTTACCTCTCCCCGGCCATGATTAAGCTTCCACCAAAAATTCCCATACTAAATGAGTTAAAAACACATAGCAAAAAGGTCATCCCATATCAATTTAAAATATGGCACGAATGTCAAAAATAGACCGGCCAACATGGACTAAGGAAGTATCTTCTTGGACTTTTCGCGTACAAGATGTGATGGTTAGTTTTTATGAGTGTCCTAAAATTTTTCGGTCCTTTTCTAAAGCAAATGTTGCTCATTTTTTTTAGCGGGACTAATATTGAAGTGATGCGATTATGCAAGATTTGAAATCTTATCGGATTAATAGTATTTTATACTGTACTTTATAATACCACACCCTTCTTGATATTGTTTGTCTTCTATTTGTAAAGCAAATGTTGCTCATTTTCATGTGTTACCTTGATCCAAAAAAATCGAAAGTTATGAAAGTAATAGCCCATGAAATGGTGGATTGTTTCACTATCCCGATTCTACAAAATACATTCGATTAAAAGCCCATTGTGGGATCTCCAACCAATCTAGAAATTTGACTTTTGCCCCGAAGCGGCCCAACGTTACTTTTTTTTATTGTCGCCACGTTACTTGTAGAGGGCTTAAAGGGAAAACTCGATTAGGAAAAATTATTACTTGTTCTTGGAGCATTGTATAATCACATGTCGATTAGAGGATTTCTATATAATTCTAACAATAGAATTTTAACCCCGTTCCACAAACATTTTTTATTTTTTTGGTTATTTAAATTTTTTTCACATTTGTTTGTTTTGTGTCATATTTTTTTGACTTTTTGATTCTGAAAAACGAACAAACGCTAAAAAAAAAATTACTAGCAGCAAGCTAGTAAATTGGTGGTCACCGAGGAACAACCACAATATGTTAAGCATTTCGTTCTAGAAGATGGCCTGGGAATTGGCCGGTTTTGGGATTAGGCTAATCCTATTTATTATGTTGTCTGTTAATGTTGGCCTGGTTGTACTAAACTCTCCCTTTTCGTTGTTTTGAATGATCAATTAATTCCGTAGCACCAAAAAAAAAATCATTCGTACCATTATACTCCTATTTGTTTTAGTTACTAGTATTTAAAATTGCATGGGAATGTCGATTGAACTACTTACTAGCAGCAAGCTCGTGCGATGCAATTGTACGATTCCATGCATCTATCTGTATTATCATACTAACCGAATATTCATAACATACGAAATATGAGAGAACGTAAATGGTATTGAAATTAGATCTAATAAAGGATTAAAAGCTAAAATTTGCTTTTAACCAAATCAAACAAGTAATATATGTTTGTCACAAATAATTGATTTTTAAAAGAGGGGAGTAATATGTTCATCGTAAATAATTGATTTTAAAAAACGATATGTTTATCATAAATAATATCGCTCATACCAGTAATTGAATATCTCTTTAGAAGAGGAGAGTCATATAATTAAACGGAACAAATATATAGTATGAAACTATCGTGTAGTAGAGGATAGTGATAGTACTTGTCCTCATGTGAAGTATTAATTCTCACTAATTCAATATTATTTTGCTTAATACTTATTTCAGTAGAAATTTTATGAATAGAAGAGATGGGAAGGTGATGGGATTTTTAAATATTCATCCTCAAACTTCATCCCGTGTAAGTATTCATCCAAGTCATTTTAAACAGTTATGTTTTCATCTCCGCTTTTAAATAAATCCAAGTCATTTTAAACAGTTATGTTTTCATCTCCGCTTTTAAATAATTCCAGAATTGTCCTTAATTATATAGATACATTAATTATTATACATATAATATATGTATATATAGGCAGGGATTTTGGGGACTAAAAAATGAAGCTCCATAGGCCGAGCTCCTTTTTGGTTGGCACGTTCATGACCAAATAACACCTTTCCATGTATCCCCATTTTATCGAGTTGTAATTTTTTTTTCTCTCTTGATTAGAAGTGTTTGTTTAGGATGTGGAAAGGAATCTTTATATTGTATTTTTATTTTAGGTGCGGTAGTTGTTAGTCAAGTGAAAGGGTGTGTTCTTGACATGTTGAAAGGAGGATTTCACTCAAGCAAATAATTGGATTGCACGAGCAACTTTAAAAATGGGTTCAGCAATTTTTTCCCAGACACGGCAACACTAGATAATTGTCTAATTACATCAAGGTGTTGCCGCTGTATTGAATTGGGTGACCGACCTAAGTTTGTTTTTAAAGGAGGCCACCTACGCAATTGAGATGCGGCGATTAGGTCAGAATAATGGTGGTGCGGCCGTGAGTTCTCTTGGTGCTTGAAAGAGTATATCAAAACAAATCTGGAGAGCTTCGATTGGGGATCTCGAAGAACTATAAAGATTGACGGAATCTCCATGCAACAGAGTCATCTTCGAGAGGTTTTTTGCAACACAACAAAATCGTCCTTTTGAGTAAAGTCCTTTCGTGGAGTTCGAAAGGCGATCGTTTGGAAGGCTTGAGGATTCAAGATACAGTGATCATGCAGGGGTACGATGAACGTGGATTCGGCAAATAGTTCTTAAGACTCGTGGGGAGGATACACAGTCAATTAGTAAGAATATTTGTAATCGTACATTTGTTTTAGTGCATGATTCCTTCCCGTGGTTTTTACCCTATTTTGGGGTTTTCCACGTAACTTTGGTGTCTCGTTCTTTGGTTGATTTTTGCTGTGGGATTGAAGTCATCTAGTAAGGCGAAGTTAATACTCCTAGCATCACTTTAGAGATTTCAAAAAATAATCTTGGAGTCCTCTAGCCTAATTTAAGGATAATCACCCCTAATTAATCCCAAAAATTCGGCAAAACCTAATCCTTCGGCAAAACCATTTAAACCACCCCCTCCCCAATCCCATATCCATTTGCAAAACTATTCCGCCGCCGCACTCCTCGATCGGCACCGTGTGTTTCCTCCGGCAAAACCATTTGAACCAATCCCCCCCTTCCCAAATCCCATTTCCATTTGCAAAACCATTCGACTGCTGCACTCCTTGACTCTGTCGACCGGCGCCGCTACCATGTGTTTCCGCTTGAGCGTGGAGTTTCAGTGATTCTTGATTGCCGTTGTCCGTCCAGCCGTCGAAGAACTTGGCGATGGTGACCCACTTGTTGCTGAATTGAGAGTGGGCAACTCGATCTCCTCCGCCGTGAACAGCCGGTGCTCCACCTCCTCCGCTGCGAACGATCAGTGCTCCACAGAGAGGATAGGAGGGGCACAAATAACCGTCTATCGTGGAATTTACTCGGCGATCTTCTTTGGAATCGAAGACACTAACTGCATGCATGGTTTTGTCGTTCCATTTGTCTTATTATTATTATTTTTTGTGTTTGAATGCCGGATGAAGAAAGGGATAGTAATCATTCTCAGTGAATTACCTATGGATGTGTATATCCCCAATTGTTGAGTCGGTGGTTGGGAGGGGTGGTGATGGTTAATGATTTCATGGTTTATTTACATAAATCGTCTTGTATTTTTACGATTTCAGGTTTATTTATGTATTTCATGGTTTATAAACCATGATTGCATGGTTTATTTTATTCACGGTTTTGTGTATTCATGGTTTATTCATCTTTTTTCAATTAAATCATCATGTATTCTGTTTAGTTCATGAAATTATGGCTCGGATTTGTATTTATTTAAATAAATCATTATGTATTCATTAAATCATAATTATTTTAGTTCGATTTAAAATAAAATAAATCATGGTGTATTCATGAAATTCACGTTCAGAAATTAAATTATGGTGTATTCATGAAAATTCACGTTCATGAAATAAATCATGGTGTATTCATCAAAATTTATGAAATTTCACGAAATTAAGGATTTGAAAATTTCACAAAATTAAGGAGAGGGAATGGTTTAGAATATAATTTGAAAAATTGAGAATTCAAAATTGCCCTCATTCCTATCCATTAATGATTCCACATTCCTATCCATTAATGATTCCATGATTTATAGGTAATTGTAATTACTACAATTCCACTAATTTAGGAAAGAATATATACATACATATATATATATATACATACATATATATATATATATATCTTATTACAAGGGTAAGATAGGTATTTCTCCATCTTAAAGGATGAAAACATAATTGTTCAAAAAGTACTGGATGAATACTTACATAGGATGAGATTTGAGGATGGATATTTAAATCTCCCGAAGGTGATTTGCTGGAATTTTAATTATGTGTACGTAGTATATTTTTGTAACGAAGTATTCTCACTAATCCAATGTTTTGCTTAATACCTCTTACGTCCTACGGAAATCATCAAATTAGAGGTGGTCTCGGGGAACTTTTATTCTGGAATTCGACTCCCACCAGCTAGCATACATTATTAATTAACTAGTGCAAGCCCATGCCTGCAGCACTACGTATTCCTGTTAGAAGAGGATGGTAGTGGTGTAATTTAGGTGAAAACTATGGGCACTTAACCGAGAAGTGAGAGAATGCACTACGGCCTTTGGATCAATCAAATTTGAGCCGTTGTAACAACTTGTCCCCACATCCTTCTGTTTTATAATAGAGATAATGTCCAACCCCGCGCGATACTGTTAAGCTTATCTCCTATCCTATTATTAGCATAGTTAAAAATGTGCAGAGACTAAACAAAACGAACTATCATGTGCTGATCAACTTCGATGATTGAGGCTGCCTGATCTCTAATTAATTTCATTTTCTCAAAACCCCAGTTTCATTGACCAACTCATAATTAGAACAACATATATATATATATATATATATATATATATATATATATATATATATATATACACACACACACACACACAATAGACTTTAGTTGCGGACGCCCTTACAGGCAAAAAATGAGGACTTTGGATGCTGTCTGTTGGATCTCATCCAACAGCTGGGAAAAGAGAAGGGAATTCGCGGGTTAAAACAAGCCATGGGTTGGGTAAAGTGGTTTGCGGGCCAATCCGGTTAAAACACATGGATCCCTTTTTTCCCTTCCCTCATTTCCCAAGTTCCAGACAGATGAATAGAGAGAGAGAGAGAGAGAGAAAAAGGAGAGATGAGATCCAAAACGAAGAAGAAGAAATCGAAGATGATCCAACAAATTGAACAAGGTATCTCCTTCTCTCTCTCTCTCTCTCTCTCTCTCTCTCTCTCTCTCTCGTTCCAAATATTACAAGAAGCAAAAACCCTAACCCCCTCGATTTTCCTCTTCTGTAATCAGGGCTCGATTAAAGAAGAATTGCGAATGTTTGACGAACTCTCAATCAAAGACGAATCAATTGAAGAATAACAACTCTGAATGCCCCTTTCCCATTCCCTTCCCGTTCAAACACAAACAACGAAATCGAAGGAGAACGGTACGAACCACAAAATCAAACCAGAAACCGTAGATGAATCGAACAAGGTAACTCCTCTCTCTCTCTCTCTCTCTATAGATCTGTTGATATGTATTATATTTTTTAATTTCGAGTTTTTCTTTTTTTTGCTCGGCAAAGGAAATTTTTATTTTTATTTTTATTAAACTCGAAAGGGTATATTGAGTAAAAAGGAAGGGAGAACCAGAAAGTTCACCACAACCCCAAGAAAAAACAAAAATGAAGCAAAATTACGTCAAAAGATACACCCAAGGGTACACCTAAATCGTGAGCCTTCTAATACCATCAAGATTCCTTTTAAAATCTTCCACCGTATACACCTTAACATCGAATTTGGCTTTGATACACAAGGCTGCTCTTGTTTTGATTAAATCAACAAATTGGTGGGGATCAGCAACTTTGTTGTTGAAGATAGCATCATTTCTTACAATCCAAATAGACCACAAAGTAGTGTAAAAACAACACTCCCAAAAATATTTCTCCAGATTTTTGAACCGGAAGGAAAACCACCAAGAGAATAATCCCAGCAAATTGAAAGGAACCACCCAATCAATGCTCCACCACTCTGCCGTCTTCAACCAAATTTGGCTAGAAAACGGGCATGTTATCAATAGATGCTCTGGCGTTTCCTCTTCCTGAAGGCAAAATGGGCATGCCAAACCTTGTTCATCCATTCCCAGAAAAATATTCCTGTTGTTCAAGACCGACCTTGCCGCAATTCTGTTTTGACACGCCATCCATACGAAAATTTCAACCTTCGGAGGACTAAGATTTCTCCACAGAGATTGAAGTCCGGTATTGGGAGTAAAAGCAAAAGCCTCCCATAAATCATACACAGACTTAACTGAGAACAAATTATTTGAATTGCCAATCCAAACCATAGTATCCATTTTTGACGAATCCAGGACCACATTTTGTAGTCTCTCACATAATTCAATAAACTGAGCTCTTTCCCCCTGAAAAATTTCCCTCCGAAAGGTCAGATTCCAGTCCCCATTTTCGTCATTATTGATCATGTTACACACTAGTTGCTCTTGTTGCGTAGATGCCATGTACAATCTTGGATATTCCTCTTGCAGCGTTTGATCCCCCAACCATTTGTGCTTCCAGAACAACGTATTATCCCATGCATAAACTTGAATTCTGAAGTTTTCCTGAATTATGCTCCCCACCTCATCTTCCAAGTTTCCAATTGCACATAAATCTTTCCAAATAATAGTTGCACGGCCTGAGGATGGTAATTTGGGGAGCCAGTCTTGGTTTAATAATCCATATTTCTTACAGACCACTTTAGCTCACAAAGAGTCATTT
Source organism: Rhododendron simsii (assembly GCA_014282245.1). NCBI lineage: Eukaryota > Viridiplantae > Streptophyta > Magnoliopsida > Ericales > Ericaceae > Rhododendron > Rhododendron simsii. The sequence goes on from CM024954.1 coordinate 17,515,628, forward strand.
TCTCTACTGAATAGCCACCACCACTTTGCTAACAAAACATGATTTTGTTCGATCAATCTTTTCACCCCCAGCCCTTCGTACTCTTTGCTCTTTGTTTTTTTTTTTTGGGTAAATTGAAAATTTTATAAGCACAAACAAACTACAAATCAAAGGATCTAGTCCCTACAAGCCAAGAGAAAAAGCAAACACACAGCAACTAACAGCTGTAACTATAACCCCAAAAACACTTAGGGGGAAAAAACATTTCTCGGAATTCTCCAAAATGTCACAATTGACAGATTCTGGGCAGAAGCACGAATCCCTCTCCAAGAGCTGAGACAAGCACGAACATCCTCAATTATAGATAGTTGCAAAAGAGAGAAATCCACACTTTTTTGTTGAAACACTCGCAAATTCCGTTCTCTCCATAGCCAATAAACTGTGGCTGCCAAAGACAATTTGCATATAATATGAGCCATAGAACTGCCACTGCTATGTTGCTGCATCCAAGACAAAACCCCAGGCAAATTTATTGGACGATTACTAACTCCATTTTGTGCCAAGATGTAGGACCAAACCTGCTGAGTATAATGGCATGAAAAAAAGAGATGGGAGTGGGATTCAGGTTCACAAAGACAAAGGCTGCATGTAGGATCAACTGGCATACCCCACAAGATGAGGCAATCTTTGGTAGTAATCGTCCCAACACAGATAACCACAGCATAAAGGCCCACCTTGGAGTGTGACGCTTGAACCAAATCACGTTATGCCAAGGAGGATTAGACTCCCTAAAAGCTTGCCAAGCCGAGCAAGCTGTATAAACACCCCTTGGAGAGAGGTTCCAAAAGACAGAATCAACAGAGTTGGGGTTAGGAACAAAATGAGTAGGTGTAGCACTCATTATTTCCATGATGATAGGATTTCGCTGCCTAGGCCAACAGCAACTATCCTTTTGAATAATAGAACAAACTTTTAAAGAGAGAGATCTCCCACAATTACGCACTAATGGCTCCCCAAATTTCTGGTATAGAGGTCCCAAGGGGTGCCAGTTGTCCATCCATAAAAAGGTGTCTTTACCATTTCCAACTTGGAATGAAATCCAAGGCTGAACTTTATCCCTTAGCTTAAAGAGTTTCCTAACAGTCCAAGAAGCATTAGAAGGAACTCTCAAGCCCCATATACTCCTGTCTTTGAGAATGTACATGCGAATCCATTTAACCCATAGAGTATCGCTTTTTACAAACTGCCCACAAATGTCTAGTCATTGAAGCCCTATTCCAATCCTTCATTAATCTGAAACCAAGACCACCTTCATCCTTTGGAACACAGACATCCTTCCATGAGACCTTAGCCCCCACACTTTTTAGATCTGCCCCAGACCAAAGGAAAGCCCTAAGAATCTTCTCAATCTCCCTAGTAACCTGTTGAGGAATGATAAAGATAGAAGCCCAATAGACTTGTATGCTAAAGAGAACTGACCCAACCAACCGAGCCCTTCCACCATAAGACAGAGACTTATTAGACCATGCGTGTACTCTAGAAAGAATTCTATTCTTTAATTGATCACAATCTGAAGCTCTCAACCAGGTAGAACTTAATGGAACGCCAAGGTATTTGACTGGTAAAAAGCCCTCAGGAATAGGCAAAATAAAATGCAGCCTAATCTTTGTAGCATCATCAACCTCAGCATAAAAGATAGAACTCTTGAGCAAATTAGGTTTCAACCCTGAAAACATATGAAAATCATGCAGTACATCGGCAACAATAGAGAAGGTACCTTCCTCAGCTCCACACAAAACAAAAAGGTCATCAGCAAAAATAAGATGGGACAATTGTAAGTTTTGACACTTAGGATGAAATCTGAAAGTTTGGTGCCGGACCTTGTACTGAAGGAGGGCAGTGAAAGCCTCCATAACCAACAAGAAAAGGTAAGGAGATAGTGGATCCCCTTGCCGAAGCCCTCTCTGACCAGGAAAAAAACCTTCCAGCTCCCCATTCACCATGATAGAGAACATAGGGGTAGTGATACAACTTCTAACCCACTAAATGTACAGATTAGGAAACTGCATATATTTCATAACGTCAAGCAAAAAAAACCAATCAACAGAGTCGTAGGCTTTCATTAGAGCCATCTTAATGGCACATTTAGGAGTCCCTCCCAGACTTATGATAGTTCTTCACTAACTCTTGCATTAAAAGGATATTATCCATAATACTCCTACCTTTCACAAACGCAGATTGATTAGGACTGATGATACTAGGTAAGATGAGCAGTAATCTGGTAGCAAGCACTTTAATTACACACTTATAAACCACATTGTAGCAAGCAATGGGTCTAAAGTCCCTTATAGTGGAAGGGGAGTTAGTCTTGGGGACCAAAGTGATGGTTGTAGCATTCCAGTGTTTAATATCTCCCTCTTGAAAGAACTGTTGAACAGTCTGGATAACATCCGTACCCACGACATCCTAATTTTTCTGAAAAAACGCAGAATTAAAGCCATCCGGGCCTGGAGCCTTATCACCTTTAATAGACCACATAGCTTTCTTAACCTCCTCAGCAGTAACAGGCTTGACAAGATCTGCGCCCATAGCCCTGGTCACCTTCGTAGACAAAACCAAACTCAGAACCTGTTGAGCATCCCTTCTCTCACCAAAAGGAGTGCCTAAGAGTCCCTCATAATAACCCAAGATTTCCTGCTTAACCTCTAAAGGGGAACACAAACGAACACCATTGCTATCTTCTAAACTCAAAATCTTATTCCTTAGGCAATGAGATTTCATTTTTTGGTGAAAAAACTTTGTATTTCGATCACCTAGAGCCAGCCAAAGAACTCTAGACTTTTGTTTCTTGAAGGATTCTTCAGCTGCACTGAGCTCAATAAAGGACCCCAACGAAACTTGTTCCTGATTATGTAGGTGCTGGTCATGTGGAGAGGCAGCCAATTGAGATTGTAACAGAGCGAGAGACACCCTAGCCTCTTCAACTCTTACACTAAGGTTGGAGTAGAAAGACTTATTGAAAGAACGTAGAACAGGCCTAAGCCTCCTTAATTTTTGTAACAAATGAAACTTAGAAGGACCTCCTACAGGCATACTCCAAGAATTCCTCAAAACATCTTTAAAGTTAGCATTCTTCATCTAGAAATTAAAGAATTTAAAAGGTCGCTTCTTCTGAGTCTTAGGAAGGACAGTAACTAGAATGGGAGAGTGGTCAGATAAATTTACGGAATTTCGGGTGTATGGAACCGGGATTTTGGAGGGTCTTCCGAGGCAACCAGTCTCGGGTTCGTTGAACCTGGACGCAATCAATAGACGTATTGATTGTGGGAAATCTGTAACTCCCGTAACCTTCCTCATGATGGTGATTTAATCCCGTAACCTCCCCTCCCTCTTCATGGCAGAATTGAATTTCGAAATTCATTGGCTGAATTTACTATGGGAGTTATCAGCTTGGGCATTTGCTATAAAAAGGGCTATCACGGTTTTGACAAAGCACAGATAATTAGAGCACTCAAAAACATTCTAGAAATTCGTTCTTGAGAGAGAGAGAGGCAGGCGGTAGTCAGTTCGCCAAGGCGGTCGACGGCGGTGTTCCGGCGGCTTGCGGTTTAGCCGAGCCAACCCTGGGAGAAAGGCGCCGACGCAACCTACAACACCCACGGTAGGCGGCGAACATTTCTTAAGGAGACCGTGGTACCACACGGGACTCGGTTTGATGTTCAAATTCAGTTTGTATCTCGACTGTTGTAATTCTGTTTTGTATTCTGTTTTTTTTTTGCTTTGATTATGTAATTGGTACATTATAAATGAAACTGTTTTCTGGATTGTTCGTTACTGCCGAGATTTTTTCCAACACCTCAAACACAGCTTCCGATTCAGGAAAGTTGTCTAATCAACCTGCATTGATCAACACCCTATCCAATTTGCTTCTAGATTCACCCAAACCCCTTCTCTTGTTGGACCACGTAAACCAGCAGCCTTTAGAAGGCATATCATCCATCCCAATCAGCTCCAAACAGTCATTAAACTCAGAGGCTGCAGAAGTGTCAAAACCCCCTAATCTCTCATCTTTGCTCTTTGTTATTGCTTCCCATTTCACCAAGTGAAGTTTTTTCTTATCTATAGAATCCCCCCAAAAAAACTGCCTTTGTACTCTTTCAATTTTCCTTGCAACAGAAATTGGCATTTTAAAAATAGACATGAAGTAGATAGGAAGATTATTAGTATTGGAATTGATAAGAGTCAATTTACCGCCCGAGGAGATAAATCTTCTTTTCCAAACTGCCAATCTTTTCTCCACTCTTTCTATCACAGGTTGCCAAGTTTGAATTTTCCTAGGATTCGCACCTAGTGGGAGACCAAGGTAATTCAAAGGAAGAGACCCCACACGACACCCCATCACTTGAGCTAATATTTCCACCTCCTGAACTTGACATTTAACCCCACACAACACACTCTTTGAGAAATTAATTTTCAGACCAGACATGAGTTGAAAAATTCTGAGAATCCTTTTCAAAGCTACCATTTCCTCCAGCTTATTTTGGCAAAAAATAAGTGTGTCATCCGCAAATTGGAGATGAGAAATAGTCTCCCCATTTGCTCCCACCTTGACTCCATTAATTAACCCAACTGATCGAGCTTTTTCCAGCAAAATGTTTAAGGCTTCCACGACCAAATTAAATAGGAAGGGGGATAATGGGTCACCTTGTCTAAGACCTTTATAAGTTTTAAACTCTTTTGTAGGAGATCCATTGATCAAAATTGCCATCGACACAGTTGAAATACAGTCCTTTACCCATTGACACCTCTTATTCCCGCATCCCACCTTTGTGAGCATATCAATCAAAAATCCCCAATTCACACAGTCGTAGGCCCTTTCAAAATCAAGTTTTAGTAGAAGACCACCATGAGACTTATTCTTCCAATAATCGATGACTTCATTAGCTATTACAACCCCATCAAGAATCTGTTTTCCCCCAATGAATGCAGCCTGAGTTTCCCCAATTACCTTATGAAGAACTTTTCTTAATCTATTAGCTAAGACTTTAGACAAGAGCTTATACACCCATCCAACCATACTGATTGGTCTAAATTCTTTAAAAGTAGTTGGTCCATCAATCTTTGGAATTAATGCTACAAAAGTTGAGTTAATACCTGAGACGAGCTTGGCATTCGCATGGAATTCTGCAAAAAACTTCAAGATGAGATCTTTCATAAAGTTCCACCCCTTCTTGACAAAGGAGAAATTAAATCCATCCGGGCCAGGAGCTTTGAAGTTATTACAATCCTTGACTGCATTCATAATTTCTTCAGCTTCAAAAGGAAGTTCCAATTCTTGAGCTTCTCCACTGGAAAGAACTCTAGGGAAGATTCCCCCTAAAGTACCTTTGCCAACTCTCTCTTCATGAAAATTATTGCTAAAGAATTCCAAAGCTGCACCTTTGATTTCAATCGGATCCTCCAATAATCTACCATTGAACCTTATAGATCCCACCAAATTTCTCTTGTATCTACTATTAGCCACAATCTGAAAAAATTTAGTGTTTTTGTCACCAAGCTTCAACCAGTTCACTCTTGACTTCTGTCTCCAAATTGATTCCACCATTCTGTCCAGTTTCCAAATTTCAGATTTGGACTTACTCCTGAGATCTTTTTCCTCATTGTTTAGCTGCCTATCTTTTGCCAAAAGATCCAGCTTATGTATCTTCTCTTCACAAGATTCAAGTGCTTTGAATACATTCCCAAACTCCTCCTTATTCCACTGTTTCAATCTATCTTTAACCGCCCTTAGCTTTTGAACAATAACGAAGCCTGCCCAACCTGTCACTTTACAATTCTCCCAAGCCTCTTCAGCAACTTTCAAGCAGTTTGGGTTGGTTAGCCAAATATTCATAAATCGAAAAGGTCTTAGTCCCCAATCTCTACAATCATCTGCATGCATGATGGGATTATGGTCAGAGATTGGTCTAGGTAGACCCCATTGCACCAATTTGAATCTGTCAAGGCAAGGTTGGGATAGGAGAAATCTATCCAGTCGACTATGTATTGCATGATCTTGGAAGTTAGTCCACGTGAATCTCCTGCCCTGCATTGGAATATTCATCAACTCCATTTGATTGATAAATTCTCTGAACTCCGATTTGTAGTAGTACAACCAACCCTTTCACCAACTTCAATGATTTCGTTAAAATCTCCCCCTATACACCACGGCAACTGGGACCCCGCTTTAAGCAGAATCAACTCATCCCATAATTCTTTCCTTTAAGATTCCACATTAGGAGCATAAATGTTGACAAAGACGCACTGAAAATCTCCATACATAATTCCTTCCACGGTAATGAAAGATCTATGTACAGTAATACTAGTTGCCTTAAATATTTCAAAATCCCAAAGGATCAGAAGTCCACCTGATTGGGGGTGGGGCGGGCCCCACCCCCCCCGGCCCCTCTTCCCCCGTCGGTCCTTACCGTTTCTCTCCCCTCGTCCGTTTCTTGCATCCGTTTTTGGACTCGGTGGTCAGGCCTCTGTGACGGTTCTCCGCCCTCGGTGCTTGGCTTTCTGGTTCAGATCGATGTTGGTGGTGCGTGGTGGTTCGGCGAGCGGCGGTCGACGGCGTGGCTAATAAGGTGAGGCCGAGTTAGGGGTTTTTTCTTTTCTTTTACCGGCCGTTTGTGGCTCGGTTTTCTCCCAGCCAGTTTCCCCAGTCCGGTGTCTATACTGGTCTGGTTTTCCCAGACCCGGTGGGTGGTGAAGGTGGGTTAATAATATTAGGATAGGGTTCTTTGTTGTGGCTCTGTTATCCTGTCTCGCTGTGGCCATGCTTGCAGGCGATCTGTCGGCTCGCGGCCAGTGCTTGCCATGGCAGCGGAAGCTCGTGCCGGACTTGCGTCCATTTGCTCTTGTCTGGGAGATTGCTTCTATTGGTGTTTGCTCGCTAATGTTTCGTGGTCTTCCGGCTTGAGGGCGCAGGTGATTGACGCTTGTGGATAGCATATCCGCCGATGATTTCATCTGTGCTTCATCCGGTTTGAGCTGTGGATCCTGTGGGATCTTCTACTATCAAGGTTTGACTGGGTTCTATGCCCACGATTCTCGATGGTCTGCTTTTGCAGTGGTGCCCGTGTTTGGACTTTGGTAGTTTTGGTTCTCTCCTGTATCTTTTGTTGAAATCATTGTTTAGCCTTTGGCTTTGATATGAATGGATTGACATTTTCCAAAAAAAAAAAAAAAAACGAAAAAAAAAAAAAAGAAGTCCACCCGAGGATCCAACAGATTTAGAGACTGCAAGTTCCACATTTGTATTACCCCAAATCTTTTGAACCATTCTTAAGTCTACATTCTCCATTTTGGTTTCCTGAATAAACAGCATATCAGGCCTCCTCTTTTTTATAATTTTTGAAATAAATCTTTTATTCAGTACACTCCCCAGTCTACGAATATTCCAAGATATGATCTTCATTGAGATTTATAATCACCTTTTAATCACCCAAAAAAGAGATTAGCTATCCCTTCCTCTCTCTCTCTCTCTCTCGGTCATGAGAGAGTACTCCTTTAGCTCCAATTCAATCATTCTCTTAAGCACAAATTCATCATTGTTTTTGAAATTAAAACCCAAAATTTCACCTGTTGCTATCGTACCTCTGATCTCCTCGCCCAGGGCCCAGTTGCTAATTAGAGTTTCATCCGATGAAAGTGATGCAGAAGCCGCTGATCTTTGATCATTATCTTCTGAGACTTGATCCATCTCCTCTTGAACTTTGAGTAGATTACTGATAAATCTTCTCCTCCTTTTCCTGCATGCACCCGGGGTTAAGTCCACCGTCAAATTAATCCCCTGAATTTGAGACTCCCTCTGTGTATCATACGTATTGCACTTGCTTCAAATTTGAGACTCCTCTTTTTTAATTTCGAGTTAGGATTTTTTTATTTCGTTCTTTAGGGTTTTTTTTTTATTATTTTGAGTTCGGGTTACATTTTTTGAGAAAATTGGTATTTTTGAATTAACTCATCGGGTTGGTTTGGGTATCCTTTTCCTATGGGTAGAAAATTCTGCTTTGTTTAGGGGCTATCGTTTCAATTCCACTATATGTTTTTGTATCTATCGAATCCAGAGGAGAGTGCTTTTGTTGTAAATGTGGTTATTTCCATCCGGAGGAATATGTTTGTACACATCGGAAAATGTTTTTGTACAGTGACTCACATGAAAAATGTTTTTTGCAGCAACATATTTTCAGTGAAATCTTACTGTATCAAAATAGTTTGAGCTTTGTCACCAGTTTATTTTCATTTTCTTCCAATTGAATTCTGGTAATATTTGCTTGGTACACTTGGTTGGATTTCTTCTCGTTTGGCCAATTTGATTGACTGAATTTGAGTGTCAAATTTGACTATTAACTCAAAGGACCATGTGTTTTGTCTCTTGGTTTTTAGAAAGCAGTGTTTGGAAGATATTGACGTAGTCTCTTGGTTGTGGTAAGTGATTGGAGGGAGGAAAAGAGAAGGCGGTCAAAAAGGGAAGGCGTTGTCCAAAACTTCGAAACTTGTAAGTGTACGGTCAATTTAATATTTTAGTTGTCCTAAATTTAATTCTTTAGCTGTTCAAATTTTAATAGTCGTATTTTTTCCTTAGCTCTTCGCGAGAGGTTAGGTTGAGTGATGACGACGACGATGTTGACCATGACCATGATGATGAGTGTAAGTATTTGTGGTACATCTAAATTTAATTCTTTAGTTGTTTTTGTCTTTTGTTTCTTCTATTGATATTATTACCTATTAGGGTTGCAAGATGGATTTGGGCTTCCCCATGGATTGATGCTTCCAAAATGCTGCCATAATAATACAAATTCATTTGCTGCTATTTGGAACTGTTTACTGGATTTTTTTCCCTCAAGTTTTGGAGACTTGATGTGAACAACACCATGTGGGAGATTAGTCCAAAGGGATCCAGTTCCAGTTCTGTGCTGATTTTGTGTTATGGTTGATAAATCTTCAATTTAAGAATAAGATGAACCAAAATACACAAAATCCCACAATCTTCACTCTGCACAGCCAATGACAAAAACAAAAAACACAACAGCTATCTAACACGGGCAAACTAATGCTAGATTCAGCCAACATATCATTACAATCCATCCTCAACCTCTTATTACTCTTGGAATCAGGCATATAAGAAAATGGCTGGTTATGGTTCATATGAACTCTGATATACATCAAGCAAGGGAGAATATGAAGCAACCTCCTGTCATTGCAACTACTCACTAAGATTAAAGAGCATCAAAATCACATTCGTGCACTGAAAAATCCGTAACTACCTAGGTACAACAACAAAAGATCTGAAAGAAATGAGAAAATAATTCTACGCGATGCAAGTCCAGGTTTCGGTCTCTTCAAATGCAGCTCCATCCAAGTCTTGTTAAAGCAGATGAGACATTCTCGCCATGAGCAAACCTCAATGATGCATCACCTTGCAACTCTTACTGCAAGCTGATCCCGCAATTCACATATGCCGGGAAGTGTACCTACACATAACCATACTCAAATTACCAAAGATTCCTCAACATACTGTAAAAATGACTTGCATTGGTACAGGGATCTATACTCAAATTACTAATTAAAGATTTCAAAAATGTACATACAGTCAGACAAAAGCAGTATAAAAACTTCAAAAACGACAATATCTCATATCTTGCTACACTGGTTCTGGGTTTGACACACAAATTGAACCCTAAAATTCCCCAATTTATAGGTTTGACACACAATATGGACACTGTTAGCAAACATACATGTTCACATTTTATCTTGGAAGGTGTGCAAGTGTAGTTGATAAAATGGGCAAAGCACTACAGAAAAAAGAGGAGATTTTCGGTGCTTTAACCTTAACTTGAACAAACCCTAAATCGAAAAAAATACACAGATTCGAAGAGAGAGACATACCTTGAAATCGAGGCGTAATTGAAACCTAATTGAGCCCTAATCTTCTTTAATCGAGCCCTGATTATAGAAGGGGAAAATCGAGGGGGTTAGGGTTTCTACTTCTTGTAATATTTGGAATGAGAGAGCTCGAGATCGAGATCGAGATCGAGAGAGAGAGAGAGAGAGAGAGAGAGAGAGAAGGAGATACCAGGTGCGATTTGTTGGATCTTCTTCGATTTCTGTTGATTTCTTCTTTCTTCATTTTGGATTTCGTCTTTCCTCTTTCTCTCTCTCCATTCGTTTGTCTGGAACGGGGGAAATGAGAGAAGGGAAAAAAGGGGATCCATATGTTTTAACCTGGATTGACCCACGAACCACTTTATCCGATCGGTGGCTTGTTTTAACCTGCGAATTCCCTTCTCTTTTCCAAGCCGTTGGATGAGATCCAACGGCCAGCATCCAAAGTCCGCATTTTTTGCCTGTAAGGGTGTTCGCAGCCGAAGCCTACTCTCTGTGTGTGTGTATATCTATATAATATGACAGGGAAGTTTTTGAATCCCTAAATTGTCTCTTATATTTTGGACCCTAGGATCGGTACACATTTTTTCGACGGCTAAGATTACAGTGTAGAAAACAGAGGGATAAATTTGGAAAAAAAAAATTACTTAAAGGCCACAATTTCGGCTGAGATTGGTTCCATATGATTTTGGGAATTAATGTTACCACATTTACCAAATATTTGGAATGGTATATAGATTGTGTGTATTTGGAATGGTATATTTGAAAAGTATACCCGAAATCAGCTATCCGAAATCACAAGAGGATTGAATGGTATATTTAGAAATCAGTCCAATCAGGTAGCCGAAAATTAGGGTGGTTTTCAAACATTTTTTTGTTTAAATCAGTAAAAAGATCAAATGTTTGTTTATTATTAGATTTTATTCTTCATACTATCTTATACCTTCTTAAGTAATATCCAGATTTGTTGTGAGGGTTAAAAAAAAAAATTGGATTGTAATGACTTCCGAAATTGCCGATTGCCAAATGTAATGATTTTCGAAATTGCCAATTGTAAAAAAGGAAAGACTCATTAGGAAATGCCAACACATTCAATTCAAAAAAAAGAAGGAAAGATTCATTAGGAAAACTTTTCAAATTGCAAAATAAATGAAAGATTCAATTACATTAAATTTGATTTTGTAAATACTTAACATTTTTTGGGCATTCCCAATCACACATTCTCGTGCCTAATTTGGAAATCTGATTTCCAAACCCCCCCTCTCTCTCCCCCCGTATAAACTAAAAAGGAAACATAAATCCTCAACATGGCATGGGCAGCATTTTGTGATTAAAGATTCGCTGATTTTTTTTGCGATTAGGATTCTGTGATTTCCCTCAACATGGCATTAGGAGTCCGTGATTTTTGTTTGATGATTTTTTGGTAATTAGGATCATAAGCTTATTACCGTGATTACCTTATATTACCTTACAAAAAAATTGGAAGAGCTTATTAAGAAAACTCTTTACTAACAAATCTCCATAAATCAAAAGGCCTCTCTTATGCATTAAGTTGTTTACACTTTCTATGATTTTTCCTTTGTTCACAGAGCTACTAATAATTTATTTTTTATTTGCTGTTTGCAGATTCATAGGAGTGACGGCATATAATACGAAATTTTCAAATAATTTTTTTGGCAAATATTCCGATTCGTAGGAGTGACAACATTGTAAGTATTACCAATATTTTGATTCTTATACAATTTTTATATTTTTGTTTTGAAGTTCAATTTGTTAGTATTAATTTTGTTCACTTTTTTGTTTTCGAAGGGTTCGTGGCTGTAGATTGATGCTCTGAAAGGGTAAGAGGTAAATCTTACCAACTGTAGTCCACTAAGTCCCAGGGTATGGATTATTTCAATTTCTAACATTTTATTTTTCCTTAATGCAGGTCATTTAACTTATGGGTTTACCGATAAATCAAAGTACATGATATTCCACCAACACCACTACTTCAACCCATTCCAGGTTAGTTAGTTATTCATGCTACTGCTTCCGATTCTATTCTCTTCATTTGTTAATTTGTTTGTTTCCGGCAAATATCTTCGTTTTATTGTGTCCCATTTACAAGATGAATAGTGAGAATATTAATCCTAACATTGCTCGATGCAATCGAAAGTTTAAAATCATGAGTTCATATAACCCATGCTACATATGCACAAAGAGTGTGAAAGTACGAAGAACAATTTTAAAAAATGGAATACGAATTAGTTTTTTTTTTTTATAAGGCTTTCTCTTTCAAATTTCAGATAACTTCTTAGGACTTTAACTAACCATGGACAATCTAAGCATCTATGGCCATGTGAGTTGAACCGTTTCATTTTATACCTTGATCGTAAAAATCAAATTAATTGTTTCCTATGCATTCGGTGAATTCTTCATTTTCTTATGCAGCTCGACGGTGACTTGCAAAAAATGTAAGAAATGTTTACTCAATTGCATTACTTAATTTGAATTTATATATTTGATTCATATTTGCTTTATTTTTTTTTTTCAGTACAAAGGTTACGTGTCTTCGAGAAAAAAATGTAACTGTGGTGATTCATGATGAGCAAGATGTTCATCGTATTTTTATGCATGGGGCATGCCTACCAATGCCATTATTATTTTACTCCCGCTGTACTATAAGGGGTCAACAAATTGATAAAAGGGATGTGGTGCCATACGATACATACCTTTCGAGAAAATATAATTTACATATCAATATGGAAGTTTGCCCTGGAATAAGATCTGTTAAGTATATTCACAAGTACATTTACAAAGGTCATGATCGTACCATGATGATGTTGAGAGACGAACATTTTTCCTACAGTGTAACATGTGGTTTGATGAGCTGTACTTGGGTTGTGACTGAGTGTTTAATTGATTTTAGGTTGAGTATTCATTTCATTTTTGGGCTAGGCGTTCCAAACTACTAGAATTGGGTGTTCATATATAGTTTGATTGGGTATTCATAGAAAGGCTAATCAAAAAATATTTAAGCAAAAACATTTATTCTGGGTGTATATGTGACCATGTGTTGGACAGGTGTCTCTATCAATAGATATGTTGTGTTATTGTCAGTTGAATTTGTTGGACATGAGTTGGTATATTACATGCAAGTTTAGTATTAATTTGCGTGTACTGGTTGTTTGAGCCGTATATTGTACGTGAATTTAGTACTATTTGTTTCTGTGTGCTGATTGTTCAAACCGTGCCTTCAGGCATGACTCCAAATCAATGCCCGTGCCTGAATCGTGGTACACTTAAATTTTTGACTTGCTTGAATATTTTTTGCACTTCAATTTGACATGCGCATATACCATACTTTACTTTGTTCCTACCCAATTTTTTCAACATGTCCTCCCTTTACTCATTGTTTGACCCGTACCTTTAGTTGTCTTCAAAAGTGTAGCGCCGTGCCTTCAGGCACGGGCATTCGCTAGTATATATATATACCATAAACTCACTAACCCTAGAGCTGAATTGTTAACAAGAATATAAAACTTTATATGAGAAGTTTTAAGATCATAGTGAAAATTAAGCCCTTGAGGCCGGCCACCCCATGCGTAAAAACCCTTTGGGTTAGCAAAGGCCGGTGGGGGCTAGAGAGATTAGTCATTTGGTGCGCACAAGTTGGTCCGGGGACCGCTCTTCATTACCAAAAAAAAGTTTTTAATATCATAATTTTAATTGTGGACTACAGCAGGTGAAATTTTATTTCTCGCTGAAGTTACCTCCATGGCTTAGTTACATGATAGATGTAAGAGAAAAACTACTCAGAGAAGTCGTTGCGAAGTCCTATATAGCCATATAGGTGCTCTCAACAGTTAAAAAAAATTGCGGATCAAAAAAAAAAAAAACAGTTAAAAAAAATTAACCTAATGCTATTCATATTCGGGGAAATTTTGGCATAACCATGTTAATTAGATTATTTTTAATACAAATTTTCTCTTGTATAAAGTTTTGTTAAATTTTTTTTTCATTTTATTGAGTTATTTATGTGTCGATATGCGACACGTTAAAAAGGTAAAAAGTAGGAATCAAACTTCAAAAATATCTAGAAAAGACAAAAATAAACAAAAACATCTGCCCGTTTTAGATTATCTTTGACTTTAATGTTTTATTCTTTAATTCTTTTATATATCTTAGATTACTCTCGTCGAGACAAACCATTAATTCACAAGAATTTAACACAAAACTAAAAAAAATCAGATATTATGAAAAATAATCGGATAATAGATTTAGCCTAAAACTAGCGTCAATATTGTACATTTTTTTTTTAAACTATCCAATGGATATATAATTCCTCACATATTCCAAGCCGTACCGTAATTTAATGTGCTTTCTTCCTCCATTAATGATTCAGGATCGATACCAAATAAGGATGCGTAATGGATATTGATAATTTCACACCAAAACTTTAAGGGGAATTTTTAGGCTGGCCCAAAAAATTAGGCTCGGACCTAATTCAGTCCAGCAAAAAAAAATCTATTCCCCCTTTAGTCCCGGCGCTACATTGTGGATAAAAATACCCCTCGCGGGTCAAAACATGCATCCCGGATCCTCTCGCCCGTTTTTTGCACCTCGCGGGTCACGTTCCAGAACCCTGTCCATACGGCTCAACAAAACCCTTACTCTCTCCCTACCGCCACAGAACCACCCTAACTCCACCGCTACAGAACCCTAACTCTTTCGCTCAATAGCGCTCTCTCTCTCTCTCTCTCTCGCTCTCTCTCTCTCTCTCTCTCTCGTTCAATCGATCAGGCAACAACATTTCAAGATGACAAAGAAAGGTATGTACATTAAAGCATATCGAATATCTATGAGAATGGCCGCTGGTTCTTATTCGGCGGAGAAGGGGTCAGGATAATGAGTACTTTTGAAAGTTTCGCTTTACGTTTAGTCATTTTGAGTTTAGAAAATGTTTCGCTTTTTCCTAGTGCATGTACTTTTGAACTGTGTATTTTTCTATGAGAACTGTGTATTATACATGAGATTTGTCTATGAGAACTCTGTATCTTTCTACTGGAACATTGTATTTTCAATGAGAAGTGTGTATTTGTCTATGAAAATTGTGTATTATACATGACATTTGTCTATGAGAACTGTGTATCTTTCTGCGGGACCATGGTATTTTCTATGAGAAGTGTGTATTTGTCTATGAGAACTGTGTATTATACATGAGATTTGTCTATGAGACCTGTGTATCTTTCTGCGGCAACATTGTATTTTCTATGAGAAGTGTGTATTTGTCTATGAGAATTGTGTATTATACATGACATTTGTCTATGAGAACTGTGTATCTTTCTTCTGGAACATTGTAGTTTTTTTGTATTTTCTATGAGAAGTGTGTATTTTTCTATGAGAATTATGTATTATATATGAGATTTATCTATGAGAACTGTGTATCTTTCTACGGGAACATTATATTTTCTATGAGAACTGTATATTTTTCTATGAGAATTGTGTATTCTACATGACATTTGATTATGAGAACTGTGTATCTTTCTGCGGGAACATTGTATTTTCTATGAGAACTGTGTATCTTTCTACTGGAACATTATATTTTCTATGAGAATTGTGTATTTTTCTATGAGAACTGTGTATTATACATAAGATTCCTCTATGAGAACTCTGTATCTTTCTATAGGAACATTGTATTTTCTATGAAAACTGTGTATTTTTCTCTGAGAACTGTGTATTTTTTTATGAGAACTGTGAATTATACATGAGTTGTCTATGAGAACTGTATATCTTTCTACTGGAACATTATTTTTTTCTATGAGAACTATGAACTATACCTATGATGAGCCAATGTAAACACTCTATCTCACTTTTGTTCATATATTTAACAGGACACAAGAAGGCTTACACACAAGATTTAAAAACTTCTTACGAGATTAGACCAAGAACACTAACAATGGAGGAGGCAGGAGTCATTACAAGATCGAAAACTCAACCTGACAGGCCAGCAACCTTGATGGTTAGGCAAGCAACACAGTCCCCTTTGCAAACTCGGGGAAAGAAACGACAAAGGCATACCGAACAATCAGAACCAGACTCCCCAACCCAGACCCAAAAGAAATGCACGTTCAGGTCCAATGTAATAGGAACGGTGGGGCTATTGTCAAAACTGAACTTGAACAATGCCCACTTAAAGCTGTTGAAACAAACACCATTTTGGATGCTGATTGATGCCATTAGGAAAGGCAAGTTAGCTGAAAAAGCTTGCATGAAGCACGATAGACCCATCCTAAGTATCATTCAGAACTATGATACCAATGACAGCAAGTTCCTCATTGGTGGTAAGAAGGTTGCCATAACAAGGAATGACATCAAGTTAATCTTTGGAATAGCTGCTGGGAACAAACCAATAGGAGATTTGAACAAGAAGAAGAGTGATGTTGCATTTGCAACAAGAAGGGGGATCCAGAAGGCAAGGATTGGTAGTAAAAAGATGAAAAACATGATCAATGAAATACTGCAAAAAAAGAGGAATTCATAACTGATGAAGACATCTGAGATGTAGTCCGCTTCATATGCATGTTCATTTGCCTGACGTTGTTCTTCTCCACATCAGGAGTCACCATTGCATGGACATATGTGCATTGCATGGAAAAAATAGAAGAAATAAAAGATTACGACTGGGCACAATCCATTACAGAAACATTGAATACATCAATGCACAAGTTCCATGACAAACCAAGAGATGCAACAGGATGTGTGGTGGCATTAATGGTAACTTAAATCTACTATGCTATGAGAAATGTTTTTGGGTATTCTAATAATTTTCTTTTATTCTAATAATTTCCTTTTGCCTGTTTTTGCAGTACTGGGTTTGTGAACATATGGATTTGATTGCACGACCAAAAAATGAAACAATTCCAAGGCTACTAAACTGGAACACCTCAGACCTGAAAAAAAAATTGATGATTTTGAAGATTTGAGGAATGTCAACATTAAGGTATATACACTAATCAAATTGCTTAACTTGGATATGAAAATACACACTTCTCATAGCAAAAAACAAACTTCTCATAGAAAAAATACACTTCTCAAAGAAAAAAAACACACTTCTTATAGCAAAAAAACACACTTCTCATAGCAAAAAAACACACTTCTCATACAAAAAACACAATTCTAATTGTGAGTTCACATCTTTCAGGTATATGAGGAAGAACTTCAAGAAACATGTCTAGAGGCTCAAGTCTACGGCATGACACACCCAGAAGTTGTAGATGACAACGACATGGAAACTATATCACAGATGATGCAGCATACACAATCTCCTCAAAGTCCAGCAGTACAACGACTTGATGAGATACACTTAATTGAAAAACAGCAAACATCTCCTCTTGTGTCAACATCATCTCCTGAGCAACAACAAGTAATGTTCTCACAATCACAATCAGGCGAGACAATGGTTCCAAGTACCTACCAACCTCTGGACTCCATTAATTTCAGTCAGGGCGTAATTAAAAAGTACAACCAGATGGAGAAATTCTGTGATAGCTTACTGGAGGACAATGATCAAGTCATCATCAAGGATTTCCAGCAACAAGTCCAATATCTTTAGAATCAAAAAGAAATACTTGAACAACAAAACCACGGACTTCAAAAGGACAATGATACAATGAAAAATGAGCTGGAGGAAATGGAAAAAGAATGTAATGCAATGAAAGAAAAGCTGCAGAAGATGGTTACTATGTCCAACACAATGATGCAGGCCCAAGAACAACACAAGTTCCTTATAGAGAAGACTGCAGTCTTGGAAAAGGACAGCGATACAATGAAAAATCAGCTGTTAGAAATGGAAAAACAAAGGCATTCACTAGAAGAAAAACTGCAGGAGATGGATTCTATGTCCAAAGTTTTCAAAAAGGACAGGGATGAAATGGAAAAACAAATGCTGAAAATGGGAAAAGAAAGGGATTCACTGAAAGAAATGCTGCAGAATGTGGATTTTATGTCCAACAAAATCGTGCAGACATTCGAACTGAAAACTGCAGAATTGGAAAAACAGAAACATATGATGCTGCAACAGTTTGAAATTGAGAAGAAAAAAATCAAAAAGGACCTTATGATGCAAATTGAATCCCTAACAACTAAGAAGGGTCAGCTACAAAAGTATCTGAGCACAACTGAACAAAGGCAAAAGGCTATAATTTTTCAAAAGGATGCAGAAATATGCAGCCTAACCAACAAGCTTTCCCTCACCAGCAAGCTTTCCGTCCAACTACAAAAGCATTTACCTGTTGTTGAGACTGATTCCTCTTTACTCACACAAAGAAATGAGGAAGCAATACATAACATCACACAAACGTACACTGATGAGAAGATTGAGCAAGTGGTCCATGAAGTTACACAACTATATGATACTGCAAGGGAAAAGTTTGAAGGGGACAACAAAGATGACAATGCAAAACAAAGACCACAAAGGCAAAAAATGGATGACGACAATTACTATGGTTCAATCACAAAGGATGGTCGCAAAAAAGAACAAATTGTCCTTGTTAAAAGTGATGAGCCACAAGTAGAAACAAGAAACTTGCTGACAAGATCCCTTCCCTAGAAAAAAAGGCAAACACTGTCATTTCCTTGCTACCTAACAAATGCCAAGAAACAATCAGAAAATTTTGGGAACTCGAGGAGGGATGGTAGAAATGCTAAACCCAACAATTTACTGACATTAAATCATTTCAGATTAGCTAATGTTATGTATATCATGCAGTACACACATATGGGATTGTGAATTTGATGACCTGCGCATATATCAAGAAGATGTGAGGTTTCTGCTATGTGATTGAGAATTGACAGGCCAGGTAACACAAAAAAAAAGCAACTCTCTTTCTGTATTTTAAGAGCAGTGTATATGATATCTGTGTTTTTGTATGAGAACTGTGCTCTCTCTCCTCTTCTTTTCTTTCCATCGTTCCCCAAAATCCTTCAACCCTAACCCAAAACCCTCATTCCTCCAACCAATCTACCATATCCTTCACAAAACCACTAATCCTTCAACTATTCAGTATTCGCACGATCTCCACCAATTTCAAGTTTCAAGCCAAAAATCAAGGTAAACCCATCTCTTCTCTCTCAAATCCGAAATTTTCAACTTTTTTACCCAATAATCCGAATTTCTTTCCTATTATTCCCATATATTTCCAACCCCCACCATATTTTGACCATGCATTCACCCATGTTACTCAAAAATCCATAAACCCCATAAACCCTAGCCAAAATCCGAAAATACCAAAAAAAAGAAACCCAAACCCTTTTTGCTTTCAATGCCGAGAATCAAAAAGACCGCGCATCGGGCAACCTCTTCTCAACCCGAAATTGAAGAGGAACATGATGATGATTTCTTGCCTGAGTCAGATGAGGAGGGAAATCAGGCCGGGGGAATGGCGGGTGTTCGAACTCGGAAAAGGAGACGAACTCCACAGGAAATGGCAGCGGATAAACAAAGGAATTGGGAAGCGAGCATGGACAAGCGGAAATTCAAGAATGAGAGGCAGGTGGCTGCTGAAGCTTTGGGGAAGGAACATCTCGGGCTCCGCATTATCATGCGAAAAGGTTTTACTTTCTGGACTGAAAAATTAGAGGGTTATAATAAGAATTTAGTTATTGAATTTTATAAGAAATTGAAAGTGCCTGTTGGTGAGTGGGAGAATGATCCAAATGCTGCTATTACTTCTAGGGTTGCTAATGTAGATATTGTGATCACGCCCAATGCTATAGCCCGTTATTTGAAAATCACTCGTCCACTCCCGAGTCTGTTACTTATCCGATTGAAGGCATGCAAATTGATTTAGGAGTGATAAACAAAGAGCTGTATTTGGATATGTCTGAGGCTGAACTCCCTCATGTGCCCGGGAAGTTTAAAGGGTCGTATCGGTTTTTGAACAAAGTGCTGCACTATAAATATTATCTCCGAGAGGGGCTGAGCATAAGCCAACTAGGAAGAGTGGGGAGTTGTTGTATGCTTTCGTTGCGAAAGATGTGGTAGTAGATTGGGCGTTCTTTATTTTTACTCAGTTGGTAGATTTCAAAAATGATACTCTGTCTACAGCCCGTATGCCATTTCCATGCATGATTACGACTTTTGTTAGGAACACAGGGGTGAGGGAGCGGAATATGAAAAGTTGGAGGAACTTGAGCCGGGACCAATGACCGACACTTTTGACATGAAGAGTATTTCACAAGCTCGAGCGGCCGAGGCTAAAATTTTGGGTTCTGGCAGCTATTTGACTACTGTGCCTTCAAAGAAATCCAAACAGAGTACATGGATTAGGCTACTCTGTTGTCAGAACATCTCTATTATCAAGAGCTTGAGGAAAGGGAAAGTGGAAAGGAGACAGATTCTGAGGGAGCAATCACAGCTCAAGAAAGAGGTAGCTTGGCAATCTTCGGTTCTTGAACGTCAATATGGGGAGAAGTTCGTACCAGAACAAGACATTGTGCCAGAAGTGAGTGATGATTTCGGGGAGGAAGAGGAGCTGGATGATGAGGAGGAGGAAGGATGAGGTGATGACATGTGGTGGTGATGTGCTGCTGGGTCGGTGGCTTTAGAAATTCCCCTTACTTGGTCGGGGTCTTGGTTGGTTGACATGCCAACTATCCTATCCCTTAGTTTATTTTGTTTCTTGTCTTTTCATTTCGTAGCATAGTTGGTACATTGCTAGTTGGTAGTTGGTTTATTGGTTTGGCCGGTTTGGCCTTGACTTGGTTCTTTGAATTGTTGGCGGCGGTCACTAGGGTAGATTAACCAAGCTAGAAAAAAAGACCGTCGCCTATTTTGGCTAACCTGTTCTTTGAAACCACGGTCATTAAAAGCTTAAAAAGACCTTAGTTGATCTTTTGTGCGCTCGGATTCCTTTATGATTGACTGTTTGATATTTGCATAATTAGCTTATGGCATGTTTTCCTTTCGTTATCCAAATTTCATCGGCTTGCGTTTAATTCTGTTGAATAAAGTGCTGTAGTTCTTGAGGCATAGTATTTCTTGTTCACTAATGCCTGTTTGTCAAGCACTGCTTCGGTGGATATGGTTTCATCTGAATTCGCAAGGTCTTGTGTCCCGTATCCTACCTTTGTTCGAGGACACAAGCCTTTTTAGCTTGCTCATTAACCTGTTTGTTACTTAGCCTGTTTAATTGGAGGCTGAAACTGTGAGTTGGAGAAATGAAATAAAAAGCTGGAATGATTGAACTCTTGCTAGGTGATAATGTGGAGCATGTTCTAAGTTGTGAATCTCGGAAAGATTGCATAGTAGCTTGTTTTCAAGTTCGTTTTATTTTGTTCATTTTATTTTGTTCGCTAGGGACTAGCAAACCTTAAGTTGGGGGGCGTGATAAGCACCCGGAAATGTAATGAGAGGGTGCGCTAGTGTCTAGGTTTAGTTTAATTTACTCTTTAATTAGTTGTTTTTAACTTAGTTGTCTCGTAGATTGTGTTTGTTTTGTTTTGTAGGTGAATCGCCTAATAAAAGCTTTTAAAGGCCAAGGCGCAGCTCAGGCAGAGCTCAGGCAAAAGTTACCCGACGTCAAGGCTGAGCTGAACCAAAGCTAGAAGTTCGGCCCGGGCAGAGGAGGCCACAGCTCGAGCAGAAACTTTGCAGCCAAGGCAGAAGCAGATCGAAAGCCAAAGCCAAGGAGTGGCCAAGCTGTGGCCCGGGCAGAATCAAGAGTAGCCAAGCCATGGCCAAGGAGTGGCCAAGCCGTGGCCAAGGGCTGATCAGCTTTCAAAGCTTCAGAACTGATAAGGCGGGGCGATCGATTGAAGCTCAAAGCTTCAATCGGTACCGAGCTGCTTAGCCCCGGCCCGTACTTAACCCCTTCGCGATCGATCGACTGTATTTGTTCCAATCGGTACCGACGGCCTATCTTAGTAATGTAAGGCCTGGCTATCGGTACCGAGGCCATTATTGAAGCATCTTCGAAGCATCTTTAGGGTATATTCCGAGCGGGGAATAAAAAGGCGTGATGTAATGATAATGACAAGAACGTTTTTTGCACACTTTTCTAGATCTAGCTTAGATTCAATTTGCTTTTTGAGTATTGTTCTTACTTGTTCTTCATTTTCAGCTCTTGAATACTTTAATTTCTGCCTTATTTAGTTAGTTTTTGACATAGTTGCTTTAATTAAAGTTGTTCCTTAGTTCTCGATCTATCTTTTAAGCTAAGTTTCTTCTAGTCTTGCATTTCAATTATGTTTAGTAGATTTTTGCTTGCTCATATCTCTCTAGATATGTGTGAGTAGTTTTACGGGTTAGGTCATGGGATGATTAGCATCCCATGACTTGGGCAAAAATCGTATTTTTCATCAATAAAGCTTCAATTTTTAGGTTTGAAAATCAAAGTGGGGCTCGGATTTGGTTGGTATATCGCCGAGGTGTTAACCTCTTTGATCATGTGTAGGTGAGAGCCTCGCCTACTCACCACACATGATGCTTAGAGCTCTGACGCTCGAGGCGGTTATCGAACGAATTCTAGAGCTAGCTTAATAATCGAATCTCTTTTTCCCGGTTTAAATACCTACAATTGTGTATTTTAAATCGCGTAAATTGGTGAAAAGTGCGACTTAGCCCGAGTCGTGAATGCTAGGATTCCTAGACCTACCCCTATATTTTCTTAGTTAATTAATTCTTAATTTAGCCTTTTTAATTCTACCGTTCAAAGTAAAACCAAGTTGACTGGCTAAAAGTCGAAAACCCTACTTGCATCTAACAATCTGAGGCGAGCCATGAACTAATTCCCTTGGGTACGATCCCGGACTTCTCCGGTTTATTATGCTTCAACCGACTGATTAGCCCTACGCTTGGGGCAATTCTTCTATACACGGAAGATAGCGAAGCACAGGGGATAAAATTGGGTTTCACTCTTTATTATAGCATTGAAGGAGAAGTAGAGAGAGAGGTGTAGATGCTCTTAGTCGATTCTCAACAAAAAAAAAAAAATAGTAAAACAAAAAATACCATGAAATCACCTTAAAGATAATACAACCACAAGGTTGAAGCAAGGAACACCAAGAAGTATTGAGGAATCTGGAGAAGTTGCAAAGACAGTTTTTTTGGGGTGACACCCGTGATAAAAAGAAGATCCACCTGGTGAAATGGGACGAGATTACTAAGAAGAAATCTAATGAAGGTTTGGGGGTGAAAAAGATGTTGCAACAAAACCTAGCACTTTTAGCAAAATGGTGGTGGAGATTTGGTAAAGATAAAGAGTCGCTTTGGGTGAAAGTCATAAGAGAAAAATACGGACTGGATGTGGTGGCCAGTTGCCCTAAGTAGATGGCTCAGGTCCAACCTCAAGAATATGGGCAGATATTTGTTCATTGGAGAATCCTTCATCTCATCTGGTATATTCCATCCGAGAGGGCTTTAGAGTCCAAGTAAACTCAGGTAATGCAACTGTGATTTAGGAACATGTCTGGTTGGGTGAGTTACCGTTAAAAGAAGAATATCCTAGGCTATTCTCCTTATCTACACAAAAGGAGATGTTGATTAGTAACATGAGGGATGACGAGGCTGGAGGATCTTGGGACTTGTTGTTCAGGAGAGAATTGTTTGGGCGAGAGAATCAAGAGATGGTCAACCTGAGACTTCGACTTCAACGTGTGACGTTAAATCCAATGAAGCCTGACATGTTATTATGGCAGTGGACGGGGGATGGTAATTTCACAGTTAAATCAGCTTATGGTCAGTGGGAATTGCTACATCATTCAAGCAGCGATCTTCTGGGATCATTGTGGAAGAATTTAAGTCCTCCAAAGGTGGAAATTTTTGCTTGGTTGGCCGTCAAAGAAAAAGCAGTTACCAGGTCAGAACTTATTTGTAGAAATGTGATAGATGAGATCCATTTAGCTTTGTGTCCTCTCTGTTATGTTCACCTTGAAACTCATCAGCACTTAATTCGTCATTGCCATTTTTCTTGGAGTGTTTGGTCAATAATCCTAGATTGGTGGAGCATCAAATGGGTTTGTCCAGTTTCAGTACCAATACTAGCTAGCTGGTGGTTTGCAAATGAATTTACTAGGTTGGAGAAATACATTTGGGAGGCTTCTTTCTATGCAACGTTATGGTCCCTATGGTTGGTTAGGAATGACTAAATTTTCAACAACTCAACAAAACAAGCCTGGGAAGTGGGAGAGGTAGTTAAAACACGGGTGGCGATGTGGATGAAAGCAAAGTTTGATATCAAGGTATACACCGTGGAGGAGTTCAAGGTTTTTTTAGATGGTATTCGAAAACTGAGATTGTAAGGTAGTTTTTTTTTTTGTGTGCCATTCATTTATCTGTTGGATGCGTGTGTATGTATTGGTGTATCTTTTGGTGTATCAAAGCTTTGTGAGTTTGGAGTCTTCCCCCGATGTATCCGCTTCAAGTAATATAAAACTGTTTCGTTTGTCGAGGAAAAAAAAAACACCAAGAAGTATTGCCAACTATATCAATTCTATGATATTAACCTATCTTAAGTTACTATCTATACCAATGTTCCGCCACTTAAACAAAGGAACACTTGTAGTAGGGCTTCTACAATCCTCACCTATACATTTTTACTTCATCGCCAACCACTTCAAGTTGTTTCCGACGTTAATTATCGGAATCATGTTTCTTGCACTCGATTCTCAGTTTCAGCAACTAAGAGCACTCATATTGTCTGATTCACATTTTCAGCAAACACCACTAAATTTCGGCATGTAACACCAGTTTCCTGCACTTATATATCACAGTTTCAAGCACTAAAATCAACAACCTCTGTCTTTAAACAAATATTTATAGCAACAAGAGTTTAGTTTCAGTAGCGAAGAAACACATTTTCATCAAATAATCAAACTCACTTTAAAGATGTTAATAACGATATGCTAGAAGAAGAGAGTTATAGAGCTAGATTCCACCACCACACCCCACCCCCCCCCCCCCCCCCCCCCCCCCCCACCCAAAAGGGCTTTCATGACTAAGTTTATCCACTCAGATCGCTAGCTTGGGGAGAGGCTCCATGGAACTATAGCAGCAAGTGTTCATCCACATTATTCAAGCACCAAGTCAACAAATTTTTAAATATCTATTCTGACATGAAATGGAGTAGTAATTAACAATCCGGATTGCAATATACTGGGCATCAAATATGACAATACTTCAAACAAAGCTGGTTACGATCTAAGCGAGAAAAAAAATTTTTTTTTGGGTTGAAGCCATTGTGAAACTTGATATAAGTACACAGGAATAAAGGCCATTAGCATCAGAAATCACCATGACTTCTTCTTGCAGGATATACGTAAAACTCGCACTACCTAGTCCGACTTTGCAACTCCTCTATGAAAACTCTAGGAACAAGGGAAATATGACACCAATTGTTTTTTTTTTTCTTTCTCGGAGAGAACTATTGAAGTTGCACCTTAAGTGTAATCAACTCTATTGAAGTTGTACCTTAACTACTGAACTACTGAAGTTGTACCTTAATATCGTCAAATTGCCTGTTGAGTTGAAACCAAATATTCGTGTTCAACTGATCATATATGCTCAGTAGCATATGATCCAAACAGATGCATCCCGAATCGAGCGGGGTGGTTGACTATCATGAAGGCCATTGTCCTAACCACACTGAAAAACAGAAGCTTCTAGCTCGCTTGGGCTTGCCCTTGTGCTGTCCCACCTAACTTTCGATTGACACCTTATATTTTGGGATGCTGCACCCCACTTGGCAGCAGTACCAAGCGACCGATCCAACCATTTATCTTGACGATCGACGGCTGAGATCTTAATCCGAACAACGGACGGATCAGATTTTCAATTGACATTTCCATTTTTCTATTTTTATCTTTTCTTGCCGGTGGAACTGCTAGTCCTATATAATACAACCCATACATGTGTGTGTATATATATAGTTTTGTTGTTGTATGGTGTAGCCATAACGGCGTTCATACAACACACACGAAGAAAGCCAGATGTTTTTGTTTCGGCGGAGTGCTTGTTTAACCAGACATATAGGGTACTCACTTCCATTAATTTTAGGAAAATAATAATACCAAAATTGTAGTACTGTATAATAAGAGCCTTGTGCCTTGCACATGGAACGAGTCTTTTATGCCCTACAAATTTTGGCATTAACAAAAACGTACTTACGGCATTAACAAATCAATTGTAGGATCTTTTTTATGGTAATTAAGAACTATGCACCCTCTTAACAATGAAGAAATTATTATTTGCTCCTAGTCGGAGTACCGCCATATGGTATTTCAAAGGATTTTTCTATCACACATTTGTGTGGGTTCCATCATCAAGTGTTCACTCAATTAGCTAGATAATTATTATCCATATCCAATCTAACTCAATTATAAATTAAGAGTGAAATTCAAACGGCCAATTAACCCAATTACTTGTCCCATATTTCAATTTTTTACGCAAAGTACACATGCGCAAAAAAAGTGGTGCGGCAGTAGTAAATATGGGTGACGTTAGTAAATTTTAGGTGGCATTAGTAATTTAGGGGCAGCTCCAAGATTTGAGTTCAGTGGTGACAAAAACATATAGAAAAATTTTCTGATATAAAACTCCATATAAGCTTAAGTTTATTTTTATTTTTATACAGTATTAGTTTTTAATGGGCCTGGATTATTGTATTTTGTTAAGTGATACTATCTATTTATTAACAAATTTGAGTGGATTTTATTCTTTTTGACTTTGTGCTACTAATCAAGTGCAGACATTAATACTAAAAAAAAATGCATACCGACAAATATTAAAATAATTAGCATATTTTCTGAATCCAGGGGTCACTTAAACCCCCCTCAAGTCTCAAGTAGTGGAGCTGCTCATGGTAGTTTATGTTGTGGTAATAGTGATTATTTGTGGCATTAAAGTTTTGGTGTGAAATTATCAATATCCATTACGCATCCTTATTTGGTATCGATCCTGAATCATTAATGGAGGAAGAAAGCAGATTAAATTACGGTACGGCTTGGAATATGTGAGGAATTATATATCCATTGGATAATTAATTCCCTAAAAATGTACAATATTGACGCTAGGTTTAGACTAAATTTATTATTGGATTATTTTTCATAAAATGTTGTTTTATCTGATTTTTTTTAGTTTTGTGTTAAATTCTTGTGAATTAATGGCTTGTCTCAACGAGAGTAATCTAAGATATATAAAAGAATTAAAGAAAAACAAAATAAAGTCAAAGATAATCTAAAACGGGCAGATTTTTTTTGTTTATTTTTGTCTTTTCTAGATATTTTTGAAGTTTGATTCCTACTTTTTTTATTTTTTATTTTTGGTACTTCAGAATTAATTGATCATTCAAAACAACGAAAAGGGAGAGTTTAGTACAACCATTGTTCATACATTAAACAGACAACATAATAAATAGGATTGGCCTAATCCCAAAACCGGCCAATTCCCAGGCCATCTTCTAGAACGAAATGCTTAACATATTGTGGTTGTTCCTCGGTGACCACCAATTTACTAGCTTGCTGCTAGTAAATTTTTTTCGCATTTGTTCGTTTTTCCGAATTAAAAAGTTAAAAAAATTTGGCACAAAACGAACAAACATGAAAAAAATTTAAATAAGCATAGAACCAAAAAAAAAAAAAGTTGTTTGTGGAATGAGGTTAAAATTCTAGTGTTAGAATTATATAGAAATCCTCTAATCGACATGTGATTATACATTACTCCAAGAACAAGTAATAATTTTCCCTTAGAGTTTTCCCGTAAGCCCTCTACAGGTAATGTTGGGCCGGTTTGGGGCAAGAAGTCAGATTTTGAGATGGGTTGGAGATCCCACAATGGGCTTTTAATCGATTGTATTTTGTAGAGAAACGGATAGTGAAACAGTCCACCATTTCATGGGCTATTACTTTCATAAATTTCGATTTTTTTGGATCACGTAACACATGCATAATAGTGGGCTTTGTTTGGGCGTGCATGGGGCCTAATGCAAGCCCAGCTCAAATTAATAAATAATCATCAAGCATATATCTTTACAAATAGAAGACGAACAATATCAAGAAGGGTGTGGTATTATAAAGTACAATTAATCCGATAAGATTTCAAATCTTGCAAAATCGCATCACTTCAATATTAGTCCCACCTAAAAAAATGAGCAACAATTGCTTTAGAAAAGGACCGAAAAATTTTAAGACACTCATAAAAATTAACCATCACATCTTGTATTGCGAAAAGTCTAAGAAGATACTTCCTTAGTCCGTGTTTGTGGGTCTATTTTTGACATTCGTGCCATATTTTAAATTGATATGGGATGACATTTTGGCTATGTGTTTTTAACTCATTTAGATTGGGGAGTTTTGGTGGAGGCTTAATTAATCATGGAGAGAGGTAACCATGCTCATGTTCTTTTCATTCTAGTTTATGTCTTACGCTCGATTTCAAAATTAGTTTCTTGAAAGGTCATGTTCATCACCTCTATATATGACGAGTAATGCTACGAACACAATAATTTGCAGAACATTATGTACAATGTAAACACCAAGAGATTGACCTCGTGGTCAAGGCGTAAGACTGAGGGTTAAATTTGATTCTTCCTAAATTCTCAAGTTCGAAATATCTTAGATGATGATTTATCAACTCTTGTAGGGCCAGTTCCTATGTAACATTGCTTCGGTTTCAAATAGGACCCCTGCTAATGGAAATTGTAATTGACCTTCTAGAAATTAATTGAGATACATGTAAATTGGTCCATACACACATTTCCCAATAAAACAATAAAATAAGGTCATCTCCACATGTGTATAATTGTATTTTAGACTTTCTCTTCTGTGAAAACGTGTGGGGCTCTCTCTCTCTCTCTCTCTCTCTCTCTCTCTCTGAAAATTATTTCGATTCTTGAGGGTAATTAATTGTGATGTTGTTAAGATTTTGATGAAGTTTTATTACAGTAATTAACTATTTAGAAGGGCCAAAAGTATTTTTTACCAATGCCAAAATATATACGGGGATGGATCCTTCGAACAATTGCTGTGGAATTGTCTTACAAGTGTGGATCCTAGAAATACATCTTTATGTGAAGATATCTTTGCATTGTGAGAAAAATATTAGACTATCCGAAATAGTTACCGGATAAGATCGCATCCCTATATATACATTAATACATATGAGTGAGAATCGATCCAAATTTGGGCCAGTAGGCCATGTCAACCCATCACTGAGCTCATGCCGGATAAGATCGCATGAGCTCATATCTTTACATGAAGATATCTTTGCATTGTGAGAAAATATTAGACTATCTGAAACAGTTACCGGATAAGATCGCATCCCTATATATACATTAATACATATGAATGGGAATCGATCCAACTTTGGGGAGGTGGGCCGCGTCGACCCGTCACTGAGCTCATGCCAACAATTGTGCAATGCTAATCCGCATGGGTGCGAGTTATGGTCAAAGTCAGTTCACGAATATATATTGTTGGAATATGCCTTGAATTTGGAATGGTTAAGAAAGGTGTTTAACTTCCTAAATGATTTGTTTCCTTGATGGTTTAGACTTTGGGTGCAAGGAATTTTGTTTGGGCAAGTATTGGTTTTAGGAAGGACTCTGTGGCTATAAATATAGCCTTACCCTTTTCAATAGGTTTCGGACTTCTTGAGTGAATCCCTTTGAAGAGGCTCCTAGGGGTTCTATCATGTTGAAGATTAGATATTAGGGTTTTGGTTTATGCTCTATTGGGTTCCACCTAGGGTATTAGTATCCTTATCGGGTTCCGCTAGAGATTTGTCCCTAGATATCTGTAATTGGATGCTTCAACGAGAGTTACGGGTATAGGTGTGTTATCTTCTCGTTTATAGTGGACCCTCTTGCTCTTCTCCCGTGGACGTACCTAGTTTGGGGAACCACGTAAATCTTGTGTTCGTGATTTTCGCTTGTTGTTTTGTTTATATTCTCAATTTCGTTTTTGGCACAACAAATTGCTATCAGAGCTCCGGGTTTTCAATCCGAGGCTTTCGTTTTCCGCTGCGTACTGTGCAATTGGTGATCGTTTAAATGGCAACTCGTTACGAAGTTGAGAAGTTTGTTCAACAAGGATTATTCAAGATTTTTTGTTGAAAGAGAAGTATAAAGTTTTGTCAAGAGTTTGAGGAGGAGATTACGTTTACCGATATACTCGTTCGGTAATTAACTCCGTAGGGAGTTTGAGCAGATCTTCGTGTGTATTCAGGAGGGATGCGTTGGGTGGGAGGTGCCCGTTGGAAGATAGAGGCTCAATTTGGAGGCATGTGCGGCTAGGTTTCCTGAGTCGCGTTTACAAGGTCAAGCAAGTGTGCATTTTTGGACGGCTCGGATTAAAACACTCTCTCTCCTCCCATCCTAACACTTTCTCTCTCCAAATCTGAGCCATCCAAACACGTCATGGATGGCTCGGATGCGCGAGCGGGCACCATATGATACCTGCGCAGCATTGAAATTTTTTTCCTATTCAGGCTACTCCCTACTACAGGTCAGGCCACTGCACTCTGACAAGAAATTAGTTAGCTGATATAGCATGTTGTTTGGTGTTATTATCTGTTCCTTTGGATTAACCATCTCATTTAGCATGTTGGTGATTTTACAATTTGTTTGGAGCAACAAGAAACTAGTGAAACGATATGTTTAAAGTCTTTGGAATGATATGACACTTTCTCTTCACGAACTAGCGTTTATCCCGTTCTATGCACGGGCAAAACTAATCCGTTCTAACATTGTGCCCATTCTAACCTACTTTTATTAATTGTCCTGTGCATCGAATGGGCACAACGCTAGAACGGGTTAGTTTTGCCCGTCCATAGAACGGGATAAACGCTAGTTAGTTAGTCCGAGAATGTGGGTGTTGTGGAGAATGAATTTTTTTTTTTTGTAAACATAGATATTGATCTGGGCATGGACGTGGAGTTTTTCGTGGGTGGTTTTTTTTTTTTTTGTGAACCTAGATATTGGTCTAGGCAAGGACGTGGGGTATTTTTTTTTAGTTTGCCCGTAAATATTGGTCTGGAAAGTGAAAACAGGGTTTTATTTTATGGACGTGGGGTTTTTGATTTTTAAAAAGTATTTTGGCGCATAAAGAGAGACCAATATAAATTTGCTTGCATCGGGGACCCAAAAAAATATTAAACTATATTTTTTATCATCTAGCATTGTGCCCGTTCGATACACGGGACAATAAAATAATTTGTGCGGGCTCGACACTTTGTCGTGACCACACGCACACAAACTTGTGGTGGAGTGATAAGTTGAGTGACCACATAAAAATATCACTGGAGCATTGGATTATTTTTCTTCAATTCTCCTAAAATCTCTCCCTCTCTCCATGTTTTTTTTCCTCTCTCTCTCCCTCCACCTTCCCCCCCCCCCCCCCCCCCCCCCCCCCCCGGTCTCTTTCCCCCTCCCAATTTAAACAAATTAAAAGAAAATCAAATTTGTACCCCAAATTTATTTTCCACCACACATGTCATTTGGTGCATAAAGTGATCAGACCAATTGAAAAAAAAATATTAAACTATCTTTTTATCATCTAGCGTCGTGCACGTTCGATGCATGGGATAAAAAAGTAATTTGTGCGAGCTCGACACTTTGTAGTGAGAACCACTCAAACGTATGGTGTAGAAATAAGTTGGGCCACCGCATAAAAATGTCACCAGAGCATTGAATTATTTTTTCTTATTCTCCTAAAATCTCTCCCTCTCCCCACGTTCTCTCTCTCCACCTTCCCCTCCCACGTCCCCTCTCTCTCTCTCCCTCTCTTTCTTCCTCCCAATTTAACGAATTAAAAAAAAAATCAAAATTCTAGAAAATTAGGAATGGAGGTTTGGAGGATTAGTAGGCCTAGATACATTCCTATAGGATATTGATAGATTAGTGATTGTGCATGGCTTGGAATTTCTTCATACAATCTTGTGGAAACGAGTTATAAAGTAGGTGACTTTTTTAGGCTTTGGCTGGAAAAGTTTTTATTTTCAGTTTTTTGTTTTTGTTTCTTATATTTTTTGAAATAGGCACCATAAACATGTTTCTGTTACTGTTTTGGTTTAGAAAATACATAATTAATTCCTCTAATAACACAAAAATTGCGTTTTCATTTGTTTAGAAAACACATTCGGCAGCCCGAAAAAATAAATAAACAAAAGCTATTATGGTCACCAAACATGTTTTTTGTTTTTATTTCTTAATAAATAAACAAAAAAACTGGCAAC
Organism: Rhododendron simsii; assembly: GCA_014282245.1. NCBI lineage: Eukaryota > Viridiplantae > Streptophyta > Magnoliopsida > Ericales > Ericaceae > Rhododendron > Rhododendron simsii. The sequence goes on from CM024954.1 coordinate 17,547,747, forward strand.
TTTACCAAATAGAGCCTTATTATTTGTACTACAGTTTTCTGCATCGCAAATTTATTCATTCTGTTTTATTATTTCTCGCGCATTTATTTAGGACGATACTTAGGATGACTTATGCCTTGTTCTCTTCTATTTTCAAAAAAAAAAAATTCAAAAAAATTTTCCTTAGATTCTCCCTACTTCCAACATTTCTCTCTTTATCTCTCTCCGCTTATTACTCCTACTATTTTTCAAAAAAAATTTCAAAACACAAACCAAACAAAGCATTAAAAGTAAAAAAATTGCTTGCCACTGGCGGCCAGGCTTTCTTAATCTCAACCATTCATCGTTACGAGAAATGGAAATAGCCAGAAATTGCAATATAGATACCTTTTTTCTCCGACATAAGATCGTTCTACTTGACTTAAAATGATCTCTGTGGCAATAAGTTTGATTTTGATCTATCCTGTGGAACTCTTCAGTTAATGCTGTTTTAATCCTTAAGATTAGTAAATTTCAACCTGAAATCATTTCTGTCACCCTATTTGTATCTGACGAAATCAAGACTAGAAGAAGATATGTTGTATGAAGAACGGAAACTTCTGTTTATATTCTCTCCCTAAACATCTAGTACACTGAGGAATTCTTTAGTGAGAAAACTCTAACACAACAGATAAACTACTTCACTTTATTGACTTCATAAAATATACTAGGAAATAATCATTATTCAACTCCTTCCCGCACACATATAGTTATAGATGCTATATATTGAACTTGGGAGTTTATAGGGCTTAATTAAGCTTAATGGATGTGTCATAAACATCCCCAGCCTTCCATTCACTAGAAACCACACTGCCCAGCTGCACCCAAGTTTGCCCAGCGCTACCACTCACTTGGACCCTGATGTTAATCGCGCCTGGTGATGGGTTAACCATGTCCCATACTGCACCATAGGCCTTTTGCATGCCCCTCCACTGCTTGCAATCTGCCTACATCAAGAAGAAAACAATCAATTTAGCCAATCAATCTACTTGAAATGACTATTATCTTCTGGCACATAGGAGGCCGATCCTATTGAACGGAGATCTTTCCTATGGAACGGCTCGAACCCTTGACCTATTAGTGAGCAACAAACTGGCTGAGCTCGCATTCAGATGAAAATGACATACATATGTGAATATATATGTAGTTACTAGTTATATATATGTGGATATAAATCAAGAAATTTGGGATACCCAGTTTGCTAAAATTGCTTTGTGGGTTGTACCTGAAACACTTCCACTGCAGTGATGTCGTTTTGGCCGGCTTGGTACAAGAAGATTAGGGCTAGGTACTCAGGGACCCAGCTGTGCTCATGAACCTTGACCATAAGGTTGTGACCAGGGTACTGACAAGGTATTCTACGGTATTCTATGTCGACCACGCCATAAGCAAGCAACTTCAAGGCTGCATTTGGACGAGCCAGTCTTGAATAGGCGCAAGTGCTTAGAATGAAGTCTGTTTTGTCCCCTTCACCATAGTCTGTCACCACTACATTCACTCCATCTTCAACGCATAGTTGTGGTACCTTGCACCTGACCTATATTTGGTAATAAATGAGTTTTGTTATGGACAGAAAAGCAAAGGAGCCACTTGTTAAACTATTGTCAGTCTATCCTTGTATTGCACTCATGTTTTTGCCTTTCAAAAAGAAATTGGTTATAGTTATTTCGTGTTGAAATCGACGTTATGGGTTTGCGACAGGGACTAAATTGGGCATGGTTTTTCCTTTTTCCTAATATGAAGTTGTTTCACTCTAACAAAGTCAAAACCCTCACAATCATTTATTTAATCTTCTATTTCAAAGTTCTACGAACCTAACATTACTTGTTCCTAATATTCCTAAGATCACTGTTCGAACTGAAGTGTCTCCTTCATTCTTTGTTACTTTCATACTCAAGTGACCAAGTTGATTGAATTTGAAGTACCTGATAGCATGCACCACAGCCAGTTCCATTCCTGTAGAGTCTAGAAACCCCACTCACGCTGCCATCATTGATGGTTCTTCCATATCCGCCAAACCCGCATGCTCCAGCTGATTCAATATTATTAAGCACATTTCAAAAGTTGTAGTAAAACTTTGTAAACTGATACAAATTATTGGTATTCTACCATAGTATATACACGATAGAGTTCATACTTGGAGTCCCTATGGAATTGGGGCTTCCATAATAGGTTGCTCTAGAGCGCACATATGCATCCTGGGAATGACAAAGTGCAGGCAAAAGCACAATGACACAGAGAAGATACCAATAGCTCTTAGGTGGAAAACCCATTCCTTAGTCTATAACAAAGTTCTCAATGTAGAGAATATAGCAATCAAAGAAATTGAAACGAACAAGGGGACTATCATGGGATGGGATGCTCAGATAGGTATTCCCATTTTTATAGTTGAACTCATGAGGGCTGCAATGATAGAATTGCCACCTTTTCCCTACCACTAAAGGAGTAGGGAGTCCAAGTGGGGGTTAGGGACTAGATTAGAGAGTTGCCACCTTTCTCTACCACTAAAAGGACTGGGGAGTCCAAGTGGGGGTAAGGGACTAGATTAGAGATGTGAACAACCGACACCTTTTTTGACCCCTAAAGACCCCCTTCATGCTAAAGATTTGCTGAAAATTTGAACCATAAGCAGTGTGTCTAATGGGATTTTGCCTAGCTTTCATCTCAACTCTTTTTTAAACTATTTTGCTGGCTTATAGGACATTTGATTCTAAAGTTGTAACTTAATACTATGATGTTCTTGCTTTCGTTGTTACTATATTTTTTGTCCATATTTTGGTTACCATTCCATGTGAAAGACCCAAGAGTCACCGAGTATCTTAAGATTTTTAGGAAGTTTGTGTATGCTACATTGGTAAGACTTTTGCTAATCGAAATACAAATTACATAAGTTTTTTTTTTATTAGTAGGGTCACCAACTCCGAGTAGGCCTGTCAATACACTGGATTCAATCCGGATCCGAACAAAAAAAATCCGATCCAAGTCCGAAATGGTCAATCCGATAATCCGAATCCGGTATTCAAATACGGATTCAGATCGAATTCGGATTATCGCGGATTAAATCCATTAACAATCCGATCCGAACTTTATTTTAAACTCTATTTCCTATCTCGGTCGTCAATAAAACCCCCATATCTATCAGTTCATCCAGAAATAACCCCAACCCATCCTTGACAACACAATAACAATAAAGATCAGTAGGAGAAATAGAAAACTCCGAGTAGGCCTGTCAATGCACCTCTCTCCCTCTCACAAGCCCTAACCCTCACCCGACCTACTGGAAAACTCAAGGAGTAAAACTAGTCTTTCCAGCAAGAATTTCGGACTTAGAGTCGCTGCCTTTATTCAAGCTATGAGCGAATTAGCTCTCAAATTTGGGTCTTACTTAGGAACCTATTTCAAAGTTTCCAGCTGTTGTTTGTTGACGCTGGTTACAGTCCATGGAGTTTTGATAACGAACTAGATCTTTTAAAAATTCGGATCGGATTCGGTTTTTTGGATCGGATATCCAATTTTACGGATTCATATTACAATTACCGAATTTATAAAGTTTGAATTCGGATCGAATTCCAGTCGGATATTCGGATCCAATCCGGCCATTGACACTCAGTGCCTTAAATCTAAATGCTATGGAGAAGTGCCAATTTTTTAAAACCCAGAATTGACCGGTATCCTTCCGTATCCTTTTTTTTTGGGAATTGCCCGCATCCAACATTATCCTTTGGGGGGCTTCTTGTTGGTTTATTGGCTTAAGTGAACAGTTATTTTAAGCATGTTAGTGGTTAGCCAACAATAATGTGAACTAACCCAAGGCCCCAGGAGTTGGTCAAGTGATCTTTGGCTTAGGACTTAAGGAGTTTGTTTTCTTTTAAAGTCTTAAGTTCAATTCTTCTTGTCAGCAGCTCTTGAGGCCACCTCATCCCCACGTGTAAGTGTGTGAAATGGTTGTGGGAAGGGCCGTAGAGAATAGTTCGTGGTGCGCGCAAACTGGTCCGGATACCCTCAATTACAAATAAAAAAACAATAATGTGTATAAGTATACAAAGAATATGTATGCTCATTCTCATGTATAAATTTATATATGTATATGTGATGTTACCTTCCTGCTTTATTTCAGGCCCCATTTGGAGAGAGTGGAACAACAAACACTGAAAATCCGAAATTCGGTTTTCCTTCAATATAATAATGGGATGAGACTTTAAAGTTTTTTTTTTCTTCTTCTTCTTCTTTTAGTTTCTTTTTCCTCTCTTCCTTTCTGACCGGAAATCTTTGTTATGCAGGGTCTACATAATCTAGGTTGGCAACTTTTCATATTGCTATATCACTGGGAGCCCGTTCCAGAAGCGAAAAAAGCTTCTTATTTTTTAAGAGGACAATTTCAAGCTTAAAAATTATGAGTTTATTGAAATCTAAAAATATGCAATATGAATTTAGTTCAAAAAATCTCATCGAGATCTTTTATACGAAACAAAAAAAAATTGAAAATTTATTTTTCATTTACATTATTTTTTAGTTTGAAAATGTGAAATAAACTGCTTATTTTTTAAGAAGATTTCTGAAACGGGGCCTGAGTTCAAGGGGTTTGGCCTAATGGGATGAGAAAGGACCCAAAGGGTTTACTCCTTCAGAGGTTGCAATGTCAAAATCTCACAAAGGCCAGATATTTGAAACCTTGGCCAATAGGTTTGTCCGGTTCTTAACCTCAGGTTTTGAGATTAGTCGAGGTGCGTGCAAGTTGACTTTAACACTCGATTTAGGAAGAAAAAAAGAAGGGCTTTTCCATAGTAGATAAGTGCCAACGGGCTTGTGGCCCAATGACATTTCCTCACCTCATCCAAATGGAGGTGAGGGTTCGATCTTTGTCAAGAGTGCAAGTGCTTAGTGTGGTGGTTGATGCCCTTTGAATTTGCCCCACTCATTTGCCCGCTTAGCGGTGCCTTTTTCCTATACCCATTAGAGTAGGCCAGACTTGTGGGGAAAAAAAAAAGAGTAGATGAGCCTTTTCATTGATGTAAAGTATTAATTAAAATAAAAGAAGATATTGATGAGCCTTTTCATGTGAACTATAACGTTTATATGTAAACGAAGAGTATGTATTTTCATACACGTGTATAAATTCATATATGTATATGTGCATATATGTGATGTTACCTTCCTCCTTTATCCGGGCCCCATTTGGAGAGAGGGGCATAATATGTACTGGAAATCTGAAATTCGGTTGAAATGCTACTCAAAATATATTTTTTTCCTTTTAATTTTATATTTTTCCCTTTTAATTTCTCTCTTCCTTTTGGGCGGGAAAATCTTGTTATGCAGGGTATACATAATCTAGGTTGCCAACTTTTCCTACTATTAAACCGCAAGGTGTTTGGCCTAGTAGCGTGAGACATAAAACCAAATAACTTGTTCTCAAGAGGTCACAAAGTCAAATCTCACGAAGACTAAACATTCCAAGCGTTGGCTGATCGGGTCGTTTCCCTACCAAAAATAATTAATAAAATGAAACAATTACTATTACTCAAATGAACAGTGGTAAGTATTTCAAGTATCGCTCCACAGGTATTATAAGGCTGAGTTACAGTTATTTCAATTAATTTCTATATTAATCAGAGAAAAAGATTGATTGATTGTTGGTTTCTTAAAACTATTGAACTGAAATTAAAGACGATAGAAAAGCAGGAAAAGAATTGATGGGAAAAAGTTTTAGGGTTTCGAATCCACTCTTCCCCCTCATAACATAAATATGTTTCGATTATAGGTCAACTATTCGAATCAATCCGGATACCGTAGGATTGCAAGCCCTAGCGATATCTCCTAAAAATAATTTATGAATCACCAATCGGCATGGACTATTTCTGCCTAGCACGGATCGTCTTACTAGCACGGACCGTCTCTAATCAAGCACGGATCGTCTCATCGGCATGACTCGTCTTACATAGTATAATCCATCTAATCAGTTACCAAAAAACAATTAAAACTGTTGTACGAACGTGCATAAAACCTAGGAAATTATACACGACATTTGATGGAAATAATTAATCTTATAAATAAATCCTTGTTCATATAACCATGATCTGAATAATAAAATCTAAATCAAAATATATAAATTGTTACTCAGAGTTCAAGTTTCATCTACACCCTAGAAGAGGGTATAGCTAGCCATGAGGATAAGCATCTCAGTTGATGTTTTCCCACTCAAAGCCGCTGCCTTCGTCGGCCGTCCAATTTCTTAAATCCGTTCCGAAGACTCGCTGCCGAAGTTAGTCAATTTTCATTATATAGGGTTTCAAGTATTATTTACAAATAGGCCCTTGAACTTCATGCTTTAATAGATTGCAATTCAATTTTGAAGCTCTTTACACTTTGACCCCAAACTTCCATTAAACGCTTCGTTTTATCCAATAGTTTGGGCAATGAGCTCGATCAACCTATAAATAAATTAAAAGCAAAATTAACATAAGATAACTACTATAAATAACTAACAAGTGTAATTTGGAGAGCCAAAATATCAATATTTCGGCACTTATCATTGGCCGCTGGAGGTTTACTTGATAGTTAGTTAACTTTAGTGTCCTGAGATTAGTAGAGGTGCACGTAACCTAATCCGAACACCTGGTTATCGAAAAAAAAAAACTTTTCCAATTACTAGGTGCTTGACCGATTTCTAGACCTAAAATAATGGGTTGCCCCAAGCGTAGGGCTGAAACCGATGCAGCACAATACCCAGTAAGACCGGAGTCGAATCCACTAAGGACGGTGAGTCTGTACTGTGGAATCTCAGGTTGTAGTATCAAAATTAGCTCTTAGGTAGCCACCCCTAGTCTTTTAGTTGAATAATTAACTAATACTAACAAATAACTTGCTTGAATGATTAAAAAGAGAGGCACGATTGTAAGGAATCCGGCGCTTACTACCCAATCAGAATCCACTCGCTTTTTAAGGTTCCAAAAAATGGTTAAATTTTAGGGAGAATTGGAAACTCCGAAGGATGCGAATCCTAAGGTTGCCGGTCTCGTACACAGCGGCGAACAGGTTTTGGTCCCCCGTTCCCGCTCACATGAGTCCCGGCAATGCCTCGGATTCGTCCAACGAACATAGTTTTCACCAACTAAAATTATTTAATTAAATTAATGTATGGAAAAATTGCGAGGAATCCTAATTGGGTCGCGGCGCGCCTTTACCCAACGACCAAACCTCAGAAAAACTACTCACTCATTATTAAAAATAAACGGAATAAAACCCTAAAATTAATCATGCTTTCTTTTACTGGAGAAAGAAAATAAAGGAGAGATAACAACTAAGTGAATACCAACGAACAACTTTAATTAAGAACAAAAATTGAAACGAGTTACCGAAAGGTGTGTTCTTGAATAAAACTTGAAAACTTCAAAGGAAAAGAGCTCTGGAAAGAAAGAACGTGAAAAGAAAGCTGCTACGTAATGTTCGAACCCTAAAAACAAAGTTCTCCGGGGTATTTATGAAAAAACCCCAATATTCCGAAAATAAGAAAAACAAGAAAACAACGTAATTAACAATTCATTTTCCCTGTGGCCGTCTACATCGACGTAATTAACAATGATTATTTTTCCTGTGACCCGTCGGCATCGATACAGGGATTTGGTGTATCGATACCCAAGTTCCTGTTAAGCCATGGACCACTTTTAGAATTCATTGTATCGCCCGCTATAGTGGCCATCTTTTGATCCTTGCATGGGTTTTGATCACCCGACATGCAAACGACGTCACCCGATATTTACGCCTCCGTTTTGGCATCCCGGCAACATATGAACCGGCCTCAAAACCACTCATTCCAACCTTGGCGCTAAAACCACCTTATTACCTGCGAAACTAGCAAAGACACAAAAATAAGACAAAGCATGGCATCAAGTGGAAAATGGAATAAACAGCGCCTCTAACGGGCTAATATGCCCTACTTAGGCGCTTATGTCTACGATATCACGCGCCTATCACACCCCCAACTTGAGCGTTGCTAGTCCCGAGTAACGAACGAACAGAAAAAATATTAAAACGAAAACTAATATAGCAAAAACGGGGATACGAGGGTTATGCAAAATTAGCAATAATTAGGCGGCCGAGAGATTTCCGCATCCTCACTCTCCTGCAACTCAAACACATGCAAGCTTTGGCAAAAAGATGAACAATATCAGTGCCGAAACACATGCAGAGATAAAATGCCCCACAATGGCAATGTTGCTACACTCGCTCGCCGGAAATCTCAAACATCCCATATGAAAAAGCGTTTGGCGAACTACATGGGACCGAAACAAAGGCCCCCACGCACCAATCAAAAATAACGCTCACAAGAATAAACAACACGACAAAACAATCACGATTTCACAATATGAGCAACAATAATATTAAACATGCATGAACAAGAGTAGATAACGTGCACAAGATCTACTAAGGACTTAAGAAAGCTTATAACGACCACGGTTTCGAACAAAAGAGAGACATGCAAAATTAAGCGGCGGCCTATAGTAGCGCAAGGTCATCTACCCAGACTGGCCGCCACTTTACCCCTTAGCTATCCCACTAGTGCGAATTAACCAAACCATGTCGAACAAGAAAATTAAATATCCATAACTAAATTACTACAGACCCAAATACTAGAAAATTAAACATAATCCACCGACACTGAAAGACAAGAAATAACACATAAAATGACACCACCACCTAGCCTTATGCATCATGAAAGTCCAAAATCAATCCGAACTGCTCTCGGCAAAGTCGTTGCTGACCTCCAAGTCTGGAAACTGAGGCGGCTGATAAAGAGCTGAGGATTGCCCTATAACATGATCATACAATCAGTTATTATGATGTGCCAACAAGCAGGTGTTGATTCCTCCCAACTTGCCTCAACTCCCTTTTATTCTGCATTTTCTATTTTTTTTTTACTTTTCTTTCTCTTTTTTTTTTTTTTTACTGCGCTTTATGGCTTAAAAGTTGGGTTTCGTTCAAAATATGACACCCATCAACACTTCTTCTCTTTCACTTCTGATGACAACGATGCTCCAAATCCAATGCAACAAGACACCCATGATGCACAAAGCTAGACCCCCCAACTACAATCTAACCCATACACCGATTTCCTAGGCTAGACTCAGGAACTGACTCGGACTGGTTTAAAGTTGGTCAATGGGACTCATATATGGTCTAATCATGCAAAAATGCCTTGTCTCATCCCTTATGCACGTTACCAATTCTCACAAATGCATGAAAAACATCTCGCTACTCACTTGCGAAACAAAAGCCTACTATTCTTCGCAAATGCGAGAAAAAGAAAACAAAGAATATGGGAATGTTTATTAGGATGCACTATTAACTACGTGGGGAGACATACTCAACATCATCTACGGCACAAACATGTTCACAAAGGGCACCAAATATATGCATGAACTTGAGTTAAACAGGCACAACAATTCGGCTAATTCTAACATGCTCACCTGACAAGACAATCAAGCATAACAAATGTATCCCTGAAAAATTTTAAAAACTTTACCCTAGTACGCAACAAGAAAATGTACAAAGTACACCCTCCCCCCAACTAGAAACATGCTATGTCCCCAGAGCATGGAGACACAACAAAAGAAAGCACAAGGGAGAAGAAATGGACCTACGGGTGGCAGCCAACTATCATGACCTCGGCCGATGTTCAAGGAATTTGCAGTCAACGCTCTTGCCACCGTGTGTAGCATCGTACCTGCAAAAGAATGAGGCACGAACTACCAAAAAAAAAAACACAAAGGACATTAGCATGGCCCGGCTCGTGTTAGCCGGGCTTCCAAAACAAAAACAAAAAGAAAAATACTCCACCAAATCTTCACGCGATCAACGTGTCATACTTTTCTCCCTATCTCTCGTCGGTGGGCAAGGAACGGGTGGCTATACAAGACCAGTATGCTAATTTTTTGTTTGCTTTTCCAATTTCCAATTTTTTTTTCTCAAATTTTCAAATGTTTTTATCTTTTTTTTATAGAAAATTTACTAAACAAAGGACAAGAAATAAAGAACAAAGAAATAAAAGACAAATATACATAGATTGTGCCAGAAACAACAAAACTTAGTAAAATCCAACGTCACTGACACAAAATTGCCCTTACTAACCGGAGCTGGGCGCACGATCCTTATTTTAATAGCGGCGTGCGAGGCTATAAAACCCAAGTCAAGGATGGGTGCCCCTATTGCTAGGGGCCGGGTCCACTTCTCAATGAAGAGAGTGGTACGCAAAGGCTACCCGTCGGAATGTAGCCTCAACGGCTACACAACAGGGTCATCCAAATAAACAGGATCGACCAACACCTCAACCGGTTCACCGACTTCATCCAGGATCGACCAACACCTCAACAGGATCATCCGGCTGGACCGACGATGGGAAAGCTACAAACAATGGGGCGCCCAGCGGCTCAAGAACTGGGTCCCAAGCGGCGCCACACACATCCTCTACTGCAAGCACCTCCATCAAACTCCCTAATTCCGGAGAATCTAAGAATGCCGCATCCTTGGCTATCTCCAGAAGATCCTTATACAAAATATTATCGACATGCTCCTGCACCAGCGTGTCGATCAAACTCACCTCATCACCCTTGACTCGGCTATCCGCATTAAACACTTTCACCTCCATTTTCAAGTCCCCAAACGACAATTGGACTTGTCCAGTTTTGCAATCCATGATAGCACTGGAGGTGGCTAAAAATGGACGGCCAAGGATGATAGGAGTCTTCTCAAAGACCTCCAGTATTGGGCATGTATCCAGGACGATGAAATCGACTGGAAATAGGAACTCGCCCACTTGAATTAAAACATCCTCCACCACTCCCTTTGGAATTCTCACACTCCGGTCAGCCAACTGTAGTGTGACTGGAGTGGCTTTTAAATCGCCTAAGCCAAGTTTCAAGTACACCGAATAGGGGAGCAAGTTGACACTTGCTCTCAAATCCAGCAAAGCCTTATCAATCTTTTGGCCCGCGATAGCTATGGGGATGGTGGGACAACCAGGGTCCTTACACTTGGTGGGGATCTCAGCCTGGAGAATGGAGCTCACTTGCTCCGTCAGAAGCACTGTGTCCTGACTCTTAGTTCTCCACTTCGATGTGCATAGATCCTTTAAAACTTCTGCAAACTGAGGAATTGCGTCAATGGCTTCCATCAAAGAGATAGGAAACTGAACTTTCTTAAATAATTCAAGCATTTGAAAGTTCACATTGACCTTAGGTTTCGCCACCAAGCGATTTGGATATGGAGCAACAGGTGGCGTTGGAGTCGTGGGGGCCGCAGTTGCAGGCACCACCACTTCAGGAGACTCCGCCTCTTTCTCTACCTCAGGAACACTTCCCAAGTCTGGAATGACTACTGGAATGGCAACTGGCACCGAGGGTGGCAACGATCTTTGCTTTGGAGGTAAGTCTTTGTCGATCACCTTCCTACTTCTGAGAGTAGTGATCGCCTTAGCCTCTTCCAGACTGAGATTCGAATTACTTGGGCCAGAAGAATTGCCCACATAATGAGTACCAGCGGCATTGATTAAAGGTTGAGAAGGAAACTTTCCCTTCTCCTGCTGGACTTGTCCAACTGCCGCTGTCAACTGGGTCAATTGGATCCTAATGTCACCAATTGCTTGCTTAGTTTGCTCAGTGAAGCTTATTTGGGATTGCATGAGAGCCTTCATCATCTCATCAGTCTGCTTATCCCGCGGGGGATGGTTAATGCCAGGGGGTGGTCCAAATGATGAAGGACCGAAATCCTGCTGCTGCTGAGGTGGGTATCGAAACTGGGTCATTTGGCCTTGAGGAGGCCAAAACTGTTGGACTGATTGCTGAGGTGGTGCCTGGGTATGCACTAGGGCTTTTTGATCCCTCCAACCCAGAAGTGGATTTTGGGCCCACCCAGAATTGTAGGTATTTGAATATGGATCCCAACGCTGGTTAAGCACGTTCACCTCAGCTTGATTACTATGGTATGCGTCTTTAACAATTGGGAAAGCGGGGCAAGCAGTAACTAGATGCCCCGGACACTCACACAACTCACACACCTCTTCGACTCTCACCTCATTCATCTGGTGGACATGCTTAAACTTCAAGTCCTCTAACTGTTTAGCCATTTTGTCCAGCTGAGACTGGACATTGTGCTCTCGCACGCTCGAAGGGAAAATGCCAGACCCACTGGGTCCCTGCGCAGCCATGGCTCTATCACCGAGGTCTGAAGGTTCCCAACTCCGGTGTTTTTTAGCCAACTCTTCTAGAAAGTCCCACGCATCGTCCGGGGTTTTGTCTAGGAAGTCCTCCTCCTTACAGAGGTACTCAAGTTGTTGGGTCGTCGTAACATTCAGACCCAAGTAAAAAAATGACACCAATTTGGGTTTGACAAACCCGTGGTGTGGCAAGGACAAAAGCAAGTCCTTGAATCTTTCCCAGCACCTTAAAAATGACTCGCTCTCTTTCTGCTTATACGATTGGATTTGGCGAGTCAGGTACTTCGATTTACTTTCTGAGAAATATTTTTTGTAAAATAAATCTCGGACAGCAGCCCACGTCCTGAGAGACTGTGGCTTCTGCATCCGCAACCACTTATCCGCATTGTCCTTGAGCGAGCCTGGGAAAAGCTTAAGGCAAGCATTCTCCCACTAAGGAGTGGTGGCGAGGGTGCGCACCAACCCCTCGAAATGACGGACGTGCTCATACGGATCCTCATTCTCCTTCCCATGAAACTGGGCAAGGGCATTGTGCGTACCAGGTTTTATAGTGAAAGGATTACGTGCTTCCACCGTCTCGGTCGGCAAAACTATTGGACCGAGAGGAGTGGTCCTCGCAGGATGCATGTGATTACACATCGACATCGGTGGCTCTGCCATCTGTGGCTCGATTATTAAATCAACGAAAAGGCCACTGATATCAAACGAATCGCCACTAAAAGATTCTTCCTCAACGGTTTCTCTTGGAACTCTCTCAATGGCTACGAGACGCCTAGTATTGTCTCGATAGTACTTAGGTTTTAGAGGTGATTGCTTTCCTACGATGGAGGATTGCTTACCTCTACTTATGTTGACTTGAAACCACTACCTAAACTAAAAACAAAATAAAATAAAATAAAACAACTACCCAAATTCTTAACACACGTGATCGTCCCCGGCAACGGCGCCAAAAATGCTTGACCGATTTCTAGACCTAAAATAATGGGTTGCCCCAAGCGTAGGGTTGAGACCGATGCAGCACAATACCCGGTAAGACCGGAGTCGAATCCACTAAGGACGGTGAAATGTGTGCTGTGGAATCTCGGGTTGTAGTATCAAAATTAGCTCTTAGGTAGCCACCCCTTGTCTTTTAGTTGAATAATTAACTAATATTAACAAATAACTTGCTTGAATGATTAAAAAGAGAGGCACGATCGTAGGGAATCCGACGCTTACTACCCAATCAGAATCCACTCGCTTTTTAAGGTTCCAAAAAACGGTTAAATTTTAGGGAGAATTGGAAACTCCTAAGGATGCGAATCCTAAGGTTGCCAGTCTCGTACACAGTGGCGAACAGGTTTTGGTCCCCCGTTCCCGCTCACATGAGTCCCGGCAATGCCTCGGATTCGTCCAACGAACGTAGTTTTCACCAACTAAAATTATTTAATTAAATTAATGTATGGAAAAATTGCGAGGAATCCTAATTAGGTTGCGGCGCGCCTTTACCCAGCGACCAAACCTCAGAAAAACTACTCACTCATTATTAAAAATAAACGGAATAAAACCCTAGAATTAATCATGCTTTCTTTTACTGGAGAAAGAAAATAAAGGAGAGATAACAACTAAGTGAATACCAACGAACAACTTTAATTAAGAACAAAAATTGAAACGAGTTACCGAAAGGTATGTTCTTGAATAAAACTTAAAAACTTCAAAGGAAAAGAGCTCTGGAAAGAAAGAACGTGAAAAGAAAGCTGCTACGTAATGTTCGAACCCTAAAAACAAAGCTCTCCGGGGTATTTATAAAAAAACCCCAATATTCCGAAAATAAGAAAAACAGGAAAACAACGTAATTAACAATTCATTTTACCTGTGGCCGTCCACATCGACGTAATTAACAACGATTATTTTTCCTGTGACCCGTCGGCATCGATACAGGGATTTGGTGTATCGATACCCAAGTTCCTGTTAAGCCATGGACCACTTTTAGAATCCATTGTATCGATACAATAAATTACGGTATCGATACCGCCCGCTATAGTGGCCATCTTTTGATCCTTGCATGGGTTTTGATCACCCGACATGCAAACGACGTCACCGAATATTTACGCCTCCGCTTTGGCATCCCGGCAACATATGAACCAGCCTCGAAACCACTCATTCCAACCTTGGCGCTAAAACCACCTTATTACCTGCGAAACTAGCAAAGACACAAAAACAAGACAAAGCATGGCATCAAGTGGAAAATGGAATAAATAGCGCCTCTAACGCGCTAATATACCCTACTTAGGCGCTTATATCTACGATATCACGCGCCTATCACTAGGTTGAGTTTTATATACGAAATTTAATTTAAAAAATACATTTCTTTCCCTTGTTTTGACCTCCCTCCACAGAACTGAATCCCGGTGTGTCTGATTCTAATTTCTATTATTTAACAGTACTATTGTATCTTTTCACTTTTAACTAGCCATCGGCAAGCAGTGGTAAAACGTAGGTCTAACCATAGTTGAAGATACCGTTTCGTATCGGCCGGTACGTTCCATTTTAGCACAAATCCGGTAACCTTGACCTCCATTTCCGTTTCGTCCGAGAACAACCGTACCAGTCAAATCTCGGCCGAGATGTTGTTACCGGAAATTTTGTCCGGTATTTTGCTAAACTGGGTTTCTCAATCGCAACGAGAGAGAGAGAGAGAGAGAGAGAGAGAAGAAAACTCATCCTCTGCACCGCAATTTTTGACTTTACAGAACCAGCAACGATTCGTCGGCGATCGGCTTCAGTCTAGAGAGAGAGATACACAGACATATATATACACCTACATATAGATAGAGAGAGAGGAGGAGGAGGAGGAGGAGGAGGAGGAATGGAGGAGGTTGAGGGAATCGATCGGGCCAGCTACTTTTTCTATTGCGCTGTTTGCCATTTGAGCCCTTGAAGCCATGGGAGGAGGTGGGTGTGTGAATGAGTTCAGAGAGAGAGAGAGAGAGAGAGAGAGAGAGAGAGAGAGAGAGAGCGAGAGAGAGAGAGAGAGAGAGAGAGAGAGAGAGAGAGAGAGAGAATCACAAAGAACTGTAGCCCTTTGATTTTTCTGGAAAAATCTTGGAGTTTTGATCCAGTGTTTCATTTAACAAAAAAAACTCCTTTGTCTTTTTTGTATTTTTCGATTAAAAAATAGGAAGGGAATTGGCAAAAAGTATTTGATCAATACTCCTATTTATTTGGCAACAAACGTCCCAATATGGCAACAAAAACAAGGGATGGCATGTAAATACCTAGATAAGATGCACTACGATGGTAGAACAATTCATATTATTAAGTCAATTATGTGGATTTTGTTATCTTAATATATGTATTTTATGATGAATAGAATGGTATGGGGATTTTTTTTGAGTTATAATTATATATAATTATTATATATATTGTAGTTGCCATAAATCCGAAACGGTACCCGGTACCTGACCGGTACCGATACGTACCGTACCAGTAAGAAAAACGATACCCTGTTCGAAACGGTATTCATTGGATCTAACAAATCAACAGATTGAGTTAATCTGAAAGAAAGAAATCAACAGATTGAGAGTAGATGTTTTGAGTAAAAAAAATCAAATGCTATGGGCTAATTAGCTAATACTAACACCTGGGGGTAGATAAGGAAGTCAAATTTGGTTAGAAACGCACTAAAGCCTATTGGGGATATTGCTAGACAGATGAGCATAATTAGGGTCGAAAGCACTCAATTAGGGTCGAAAGTACTCAATTATATATATATATATATATATATATATATATATATATATATATATATATATATATATATATATATATATGGGGCCGGTTCTAGAGACAATACATTTGACAATACTTTTGATAATATATTTTTCGGAGCCTCACGCGAATAATCGGAGCCGTTCAATTTGTTTAAAACATTTTTTTAAGGGTTCCCGTAAAAAATCAACTCATTTGAATATCAACAAGGGCTTGATTGGCTCATTCAATTTTATCCTATCAAATTTGACAGGAATCAACTAAATGAGCTGATCAAGCCCTTACCGATATCCAAATGCGTTAATTTTTTACGGGACCCCTTAAAAATATGTTTTAAATACATTGAGCGGCTCCGATTATTTGTTTGAATGTCCCATGCGGGATTTCAAAAAATGCATTGTCAAAAGTATTGTCAAATGTATTGTCTCTAGAACCGTCCCCTATATATATATATTCCGGGGCCCCTTAAAAAAATCTCTAAAAAAACTCCACCAAGTTCCTAATCGAATTTTAATGATCCGAGCCGCTCAATGTAATCAAAATGTGATTTAAGGGTACTCGCGAGAAATCAACAAAAAAAATGGCCGGAAAGGGCTTCATCCGAACAGTTTTTTATTGAACGGTTCAATAAAAAACTGTTCAAATCAAGCCATTTCCGGTTATTTTTTTGGCAAATTTCTCGCGGGCACCCTTAAAATCATGTTCTGAACACATTGAGCGGCTCGGATCATCAAAATTTGATCGGAAACTATGAAATTAAGATTTGAAGGGTTTTTTTTAGAGGTTTTTTTAAGGGTTCCCAAAACCGCCCGTGTATATATGTATATATATATATATACATACATACATACATATATAGCAAGATGCATAAAGGGCATGCCAAAGTGGGAAATAAAAAAGAGGGAAAAAAAAGCATTTTTTGTGTCTTTGCATTAGAATAGTTTATTACAATTTCATCACCTTTGGAGTCGGTGGCATGTAATGCTGCCCATCCATTTGGCACTCCTTGATTAGCAAATGAACTTGAATTTGTTAATTTAAGATAAAATTATCATCCATTCTCTGTTCCAACCAACAAAAATCCTCTCCTAGCTCCATTAATCAATCACATTGTACCACGGTTATTAGTTAGGGGAAAAGCAGGAGAGCAAGGTGTAAGCCTCATGATCAACTTCTCCTGTTCTCGATTTCCAAATGTCAGAGAGAGAGAGAGAGAGAGAGAGAGAGAGAGAGCACTACAACAAAGGCATTCTAGATTTGGCTACCAAATTGTCACTACATGTTAGTTTTTTTGTCACAACAAAGCTACTGTGACAAAATATTTTTGTCGCTCTTTTGTAACAAGAAGTCCGTAGCAATAAGTCTGTTGTGACGAAATTTCAAACCCGTCACAAGAAATCAAAAATTATGGTGGCAAAAAGATTTTGTCACAAAATGTTTCATTAGTAGTGACAAAATATTTTGTCACAAAATGTATTTGTTTTGTTGCCATTAGGTTGGCGTTCGTCACAATAAATTACTTTTACAAGGTATAAAACTAACATTGGTAAACAGCAAATTTGTCACAAAATCTCAAACTTTGTTGTTAGAAAGTTGTTAAGGCAAAACAAACTTGTTACAATTGGTACTTCTATTTTTGTCATTATGCATGTCAGTGAGAAAATAAAGTTGTCAGTGAGAAAATACCCATTTGGCACAAAAAAATAGAACAATTATCACAATTATTTTGTCACATGTTCACAACTAATTCAGAACCTAATTTCAGTAATCCTGTATATAATTAGGAATCCCATAACTTCCATTCACCATACACAAAATTCAAAAAAAAAAAAAAAATTGAATCAAAGCACTAGAACAGGTAGTCAGTTAAAAATTGAAAATTTTATTAATTATCACAAAATCAAGAAAGAATAAATTGATATTCACTATTTGTCCTCGCATATAATCTACTTGTTCACTCCTCCTTGAAAAGAAAAAGCTACCCCTAATAATTAGTTTGTCGGTCCAGCTTCCTTAATTCAATGTCCCAAAAGAGTTAGTGTTGTCCAGCGCATATATGCTGCATTAAACAACATAGGAGATATGTTAGAATAGCAAAGGTGCTAAGATTAAGGCTATCTTAGAGTATCCGCATCAGACTCGACAAATTTTGGACTAAATTATATCTAAAAAGTCACTTTTCTATTTTAACTACTCACTTTTTAAGAGTACACTGCATCAGACTCTCTATTCTAACTTTATTTTATTAAACTACTCTTTTTTTATACTTATAATTTTTAATTTAAATGTTATTTTTTATTTTTAATAATTATTTAATGACAACAACTGTTCACAAGCAATCTTAAAGAAATTAAATACTCCAATTTTCAATCCGTTTGAAGTGGTGCGGAAATTTTATTTTTCTGATCATATTACTCTAAAGAGTCATAATTAATTTTAGGAAAAATTTCAATTACCTCCCCTGAGATTTTTGACAATTACAGATACCTCCCCTCAGATTTCTAAAATTGCACTTACCTCCCCTCTGCTTTAGTTGTTGGCTGCAGATTCCCCCATCCGTTAGTTGACCGTTAAAAAGTATGACGGAAATTGCTGACATCATCGATTACATCTATGATACTTCCCATTTTACCCTTGAGTCAACAATTTTGCATTTACTTATAAATATCCATATCTTTATTTGTATTTACTTATAAATATCATGACATATTATATAAATATATATATATATATATGTTAATTGAAATTCTTGTCCTAAATATTTTTTTCTTATATGCTAATTTAATGTTTAGCTAGTGAATACATGTTATAAATAATTAATTACTTCTCTAGACTAAATCAATTGTCTAGCTAATAAATATTGAAAAAAATAGTTATAATGTTATCTTCTATACTACATATCCATAAATACATTTGTATGTTAAATTAAATACATATCGACATTTGGTATTAAACATGCATG
Organism: Rhododendron simsii; assembly: GCA_014282245.1. Taxonomy (NCBI): domain Eukaryota; kingdom Viridiplantae; phylum Streptophyta; class Magnoliopsida; order Ericales; family Ericaceae; genus Rhododendron; species Rhododendron simsii. Next base: position 17,566,682 of record CM024954.1, read on the forward strand.
TATAAATTTTTTTTAAAGCTTCAAAAAATTTCTTAGAGTTTTTATTAAGTCACATACATACGAGGTATAAACACAAAAGAATTAGAGTCCCTTTACTTTTTTATGATACTTCACATTTTTTTGGCAAAGAATAAAAAAATCTCAAATATATAGCTCCATATTAAAATAATTATATTTTGCAACACTATACCGCCTTTTTTTACACCCAAAAAAAATATGTTAACATTTTTAGCCAAAAATTCCTTTTTCTGCTATCGAATTTTTTTTCTTGAACTTTTGGAATTTCTAAGCCATATATTCATTGAATAATTAATGGAGCTGCTCATGGTAGTTTATGTTGTGGTATTAAAGTTTTGGTGTGAAATTATCAATATCTATTACGCATCCTTATTTTGTATCGATCCTGAATCATTAATGGAGGAAGAAAACAGATTAAATTACGGTACGGCTCGGAATATGTGAGGAATTATATATCCATTGGATAATTAATTCCCTAAAAATGTACAATATTGACGCTAGGTTTAGACTAAATCTATTATCGGATTATTTTTCATAAAATGTTGTTTTATTTGATTTTTTTTAGTTTTGTGTTAAATTCTTGTGAATTAATGGTTTGTCTCGACGAGAGTAATCTAAGATATATAAAAGAATTAAAGAAAAAAACACTCAAGTCAAAGATAATCTAAAATGGGCAGCTTTTTTTTGTTTATTTTTGTCTTTTCTAGATATTTTTGAAGTTTAATTCCTACTTTTTACCTTTTTAACCTGTATCATATCGACAAATAAATAACTCAATAAAATGAAAAAAATTTAACAAAACTTTATAAAAGAGAAAATTTGTATTAAAAATAATGTAATTAACATGGTTACGCCAAAATTTCCCCAAATATGAATAAGTATAAGGCATTAGGTTAATTTTTTTGTACTGTTGAGAGCACCTATATACGACTTCGCAACGACTTCTCTTTGAGTAGTTTTTCTCTTACATCTATCATGTAACTAAGCCATGGAAGTAACTTCAGCGAGAAATAAAATTTCACCTATAGTCCCCAATTAAAATTATGATCTTAAAATTTTTTTTGGGCAATGAAAAAGCAGTTCCCAAATCAGCTTGTGGGCACCAAATGACTAATCGACCTCTTCGGCCCCACTCCAACCTTTGTTAACCCAAAGAGATTTTACACCTGGGGTGGCCCCAAGGGCTTAATTTTCACTATGGTCTTAAAACTTCACATATAAAGTTTTATATTCTGGTGAACAATTCAGCTCTAGGGTTAGTGAGATTATGGTGTGTGTGTAATTATATATACACACATACATATTCTGAGAACAACTAATTAGACACCTAAAAAACACCTCATAGTTTCTGATCAAATGTTTATGATCCGAGCCGCTTAATGTTATCAGAACGTGATTTTAAGTGTACCTGAGAGAAATCAACAAAAAAAATAACCAGGAATGGCTTGATCTGAGTAGTCTGTCGTAGCTCAAATTTGATGAACAGTTCAATTAAAAACTATACAAAACAAGCACTTTCCGGTTATATTTTTTGCTAATTTCTCACGGGCACCCTTGAAATCACATTCTGCACACATTGAACGGTTCGGTTAACAATACTGATCGGAAACTATGAAATTGAGATTTTGGGTGGTTTTTTAGGTATTTTTTTGGGTGTCCCTTGAACCGGCTCCTGTATATATATATCTTGTTCTAATTATGAGTTGGTCAATGAAACTGGGGTTTTGAGAAAATGAAATTAATTAGAGATCAGGCGGCCTCAAAATCATCGAAGTTGATCAACGCATGATAGTTCGTTTTGTTTAGTCTCTGCACATTTTTAGCTATGCTAATAATAGGATAGGAGATAAAAGCTTTAACATTATGGCAACGTATGCTAGCTGGTCGGAGTCGAATTCCAGAATAAAATGTTTGCTTAATACTGTATTGGATTAGTGAGAATTAATACTTCACATGAGGACAAGTACGTACTGTCAATATCCTCTATGACACGATAGTTTCATACTACAGTATGTGTTCCGTTTAATTATATGACGTTCCGTTTAATTATATGACTCTCCTCTTCTGAAGATATTCAATTATTGGTATGATTGATGTTATTTATGATAAACATATCGTTTTTTAAAATCAATTATTTATGAGAAACGTATTACTCCCCTCTTTTTAAAAAAGCAATTATTTGTGACAAACATATTACTTTTTTGGTTTGGTTGAAAGCAACTTTTTGCTTTTAATCCTTTATTATGTCTAATTTCAGTACCACTTACGTTCTCTTATATTTCGTATATTACAAATTTTTGGTTAGTACGATAATACAGATAGATGCGTAGAGTCGTGCAATTGCATCGCAGAAGCTTGATGCTAGTAAGTAGTTCCATCAACATTCCCGTGCAATTTTAATTACTAGTAACTAAAACAAATAGGAGTATAATGGTACGAATGATTTTTTTTTTGGTGCTCCAGAATTAATTGATCATTCAAAACAACGAAAAGGGAGAGTTTAGTACACCCAGGCCAACATTAACAGACAACATAATAAATAGGATTAGCCTAATCCCAAAACCGGCCAATTCCCAAGCCATCTTCTAGAACGAAATGCTTAACATATTGTGGTTGTTCCTCGGTGACCACCAATTTACTAGCTTGCTGCTAGTAATTTTTTTTTAGCGTTTGTTCGTTATTCAGAATCAAAAAGTCAAAAAAATATGACACAAAACAAACAAACACGAAAAAAATTTAAATAACCAAAAAAATAAAAAAAGTTGTTTGTGGAACGGGGTTAAAATTCTAGTGCTAGAATTATATAGAAATCCTCTAATCGACATGTGATTATACATTGCTCCAAGAACAAATAAAAATTTTCCCTAATCGAGTTTTCCCTTTAAGCCCTCTACAAGTATCGTTGGGCGACGATCAAAAAAACAAAATGTAACGTTGGGCCGGTTCGGGGCAGAAGTCAGATTTCGAGATGGGTTGGAGATCCCACAATGGGCTTTTAATCGATTGTATTTTGTAGAAACGGATAGTGAAACAGTCCACCGTTTCATGGGCTATTATTACTTTCATAAATTTCAATTTTTTTTGGAGCCCTCTACAAGTATCGTTGGGCGACGATCAAAAAAAAAAAAGTAACGTTGGGCCGGTTCGGGGCAGAAGTCAGATTTCGAGATTGGTTGGAGATCCCACAATGGACTTTTAATCGATTGTATTTTGTAGAAACGGAAGTGAAACAGTCCACCATTTCATGGGCTATTATTACTTTCATAAATTTCGATTTTTTTTTTGGATCGGTAACACATGCATCATAGTGGGCTTTGTTTGGGGCTTGCATAGAGCCTAATGCAAGCCTAGCCCAAATTAATAAATAGTCATCAAACATTATCTTTTGGGAAAATGACGGCCCATGACGTGTTTTAATAATTAATATCTTTTAAGGACATACTAAGAACATTTATTAATGAATAAAATGTTCTTAACAAGTATTAATTATCAAAACACGTTGTTGGCCGTCATTTTCACATATCTTTTTTACAAATAGAAGACGAACAATATCAAGAAGGGCGTGGTATTATAAAGTACAGCATAAAATACTATTAATCCGATAAGATTTCAAATCTTGCAAAATCGCATCAGTTCAATATTAGTCCCGCTGAAAAAAATGAGCAACATTTGCTTTGGAAAAGGACTGAAAAATTTTAGGACACGCATAAAAACCAACCATCACATCTTGTATTGTGAAAAGTCCAAGAAGATACTTCCTTAGTCCGTGTTTGCCGGTCCATTTTTGACATTCGTGCCATAGTTTAAATTGATATGGGATGTGTCACACCCAAAAATGAGAAGTGACCGGCTGTGAACCATGTGGCTAATCCATGGAACATGCAGCCTAAATAAATCAAAGTAACCGGAAATTAAATGATCGCTTTTTTGTTATTAATCAAATCAAAACCCAAATGCATGTGTCTCAATCATAAACATGGGGTACAACCATCCCATGAACCAAACAATATCCAGTAGTCGAACAATAAAAAAAGAATTTGTTATCTGACAAATGTTTTCAATGCGGAAGTGATTTAATAAAATAAAATTTGAATGAGACACCCTAAGGAGGTCAACAAAAGAAATCCCCAAGATGTCGCCAGAGTCCTTGCCTAACTCCCCAACTTGCCTGTAGAGAAGTTGGAATAAATCCGTCAGCTGACGAGCTCAGTGAATAGCAAGTATGTATAATAAATAAAGTTGAAAGCGGGGATTAAAATAATTACCATTAAATCATAATTTGACATACGAGGTGTCCAATAGAATAATAAATTAATCATGGAAAAATTTAACCAAATAAATATTCTTGGTGGTAATCACAACATTAACTCCATCAACAATGGGAAACCACAATCAAATAGTACCATAGCCAAAATAAATCTCATCAAAATTGGATCCAATATCGAACTTAGAGTCACCAAGATTGGCAGCCCGTGATACTTTTCCCTATCCGGCGAAAAAAAGCCGTTGAGCATTAGGGTCACCGGCCTAACACGGTCTTTTCCCCCATGGCCAAGGTCACCAACACGAGAAGGAATAATTTCCCTGAACTTCCGAAATAAATGTTCCCATTAATATCCACCAAGTTATCACCAAAAAGAATATTAACAATTGATTTCAGAAAATTTATCGCATGCCAATTTATAGAACAACTTATAAACAGTTTTTAGTCTCCGAATAACATTCATATAAATTTCTAAAGGAAATACTTTTAAGGGACTCAGGGATCTTTCAAAAATACGTAACATACTTAACTACTCACCTGAATCCAAAGGTAACGCGACTAAATCGAATACACGAAAAGATGCTAACCTGAACAAAGAGAATTATATAATAGTATTATCACTAACTGTATCAACATATCTAATATACGACTACCTAAAAAGATGAAACTAAAGCTATAAACCAACTTAACTCCAAACCCAATAATTTGTTTCCCTCAACGAAAGACCATGGCTAGACACCTGACCCAAAACTAATAACTTCACCTTCCAATAATCAACTACATACTTGTACCCAATATGCTGAGCACATCCAGAGCCATTGTCATTCATTGACATGGCATCAACAACCCCATGGCAAGAACCATATATACGGCCAAAAGCCCACTAATCACAACATTTAAAATGGAACTCATACCCAAGTCGATCATCATTCACAGCACACACAAACCACCACAACGCCACACACATCATACATCTCTCTCTCTCTCTCTCTCTCTCTCTCTCTTAAATTGCATCCGAGTAAAGGCACTAAGAAAAAAAATGTATAACCAAGGATTCTGACACTTCCTATCAAAAGGTATAATACTCCAATTTAATGGAACCAATGAAGAAGAACGTGAATACATACCACAATTGAGATTGAAAGCAAGATTATCAAAGGACGCCTCGAGAACCCTTACACGGCTGCTGCGGCTCTCTCAATGCCTGATCTCAATATTCGATTTTTTATAATATAACCCTAGTCTAAGAGTATCCACAATGCTATAATCAAAAGTAAAAGATTTTTAAAGTTAACAATGTTGGTGCAAAATATAGCTCACAATGCTATAATCAAACTTATCAACCTCTTTAGAAATAATCAAATTTTGAGCTTTGGATAACCAAAATTAGCAACCTTTTGACAATAACCAAATTTAATAGACCCTACATATTCTCAATTAAATACACCAATTATTATACAAAATTGTTCTCTCTTCCCTTTTCCTCTCTCTCTTTCTTTTGAACAATATTTTGGGGAAAAAAAATGTTTTACTAAAAAATTAATTTTTTTTTCGAAAATAGTTTTTTTCAAAAAAAATTTCAAAAACTATTTTCTATTTCTAGTAAATAGTTTTTATTAGTTTCAAAACTATTTTTAGAAAATTTATTTTCTATTGTTCACAGTTTTTAGTTTTTTGTAGTTTCAAAATTTGATGTAACAAGTTTTGGTTATCCAATTTTGATTATACCATCGTAGACATCTACATTGCTAACCTTAGCAATCTCTTAGATGAATAATCAAAAGTTGATGTGGCATCTTTTGGTTATCAGTTTTTGATTATAGCTTTGTGGATACTCTAATATAACTGATCCACGTTCTCTCCTAAATAATAGTTAACCACCTACTAAAAGTATTTAAATACGGCACAACACTAAATACTAAACTATTTAGACTTTAACCCCAATACTATAATAGTGCCGACAACAATTTATACTATGTCGAGAGAGAGAAAGTATCAATTAGGATCCAAACCATAAATCTTTTTTATTTATTATAGAAATATAATTATTAGGAATAAGTAAGGACTGGGTGCAACATCCTTCCCCACTTAAAATAAATTTCGTCCTCGAAATTGAATACTACCCACAAGCATACAACCATGGATATTTTCTGTGCATTTCCCTCTTTAAGCTGTAAAGTACTTCATTAACCGAGTGCACACCGCAACAGTTTAACCAAATTTTTTTTTTTTTTTTTTGCTTTTTCCTCGAAGTTTCTTTCTCTTCATATCAAGTATCTCAATGGGTTGCTCATCATAAGTGAAATCATCTTGAACATGAAGTGACTCTTAATCAATCACACTTTACGGCAACACTAAATGATAAACCACCTCACCAATCATTCTCAAACTCAAAAGGCCCAATTTAGCGAGGACTCAACTTCCTCTTTTTGCCAAACCAAAGAACCTCTCCATGGGAATACCTTAAGAAACACATCTCCTATTGCCAATGGGGAACCACAATTAAATAGTACCATGGCCAAAATAAATCTCATCAAAATTGGATCCAATATCGAACTTAGAGTCACCAGGGTTGGCAGCCCGTGGTACTTTTCCCTAAGACGATCCGGCGAAACAAAGCTGTTTAGCATTAGGGTCACCGGCCTAACACGGTCTTTTCCCCAATGGCCAGGGTCACCAACACGAGAAGGAATAATTTCCCTGGACTTCCGAAATAAATGTTCCCATTAATATCCACCAAGTTCTCACCAAAAAGAATATTTATTTGGTTAAATGCTTCATTGATTAATTTATTATTCTATTGGACACCTCATATGCCAAATTATGATTTAATGGTAATTATTTTAATCTCCGCTTTCAACTTTATTTATTATACATACTTGCTATTCACTGAGCTCGTCAGCTGACGGATTTATTCCAACTTCTCTTCCAGGCAAGTTGGGGGAGTTAGGCAAGGACTCTGGCGACATCTCGGGGATTTCTTTTGTTGACCTCCTTAAATTTTATTTTATTAAATCGCTTCCGCATTGAAAACATTTGTCAGATAACAAATTCTTTTTTTTATTGTTGGACTACTGGATATTGTTTGGTTCATGGGATGGTTGTACCCCATGTTTATGATTGAGACACATTTAGCTTTTAATTTGATTAATAACAAAAAAAGCGATCATTTGATTTCCGCTTACTTTTGTTAGAATAAATGCATTTATAAAATAATATCACGATCAAATCGTGATCTTGAGATTGTGATTTGATTGTAATTAGGATGATTTTATTTCATACACTACTACAAAAATAGATAAAGATCTCGGTCATTTGGTGTGATCTTTCACTTTTAATCTCGCATTCAAAACCGTGGTCTATCGAGGTGTAACTAAAAGTCCATATCTTTTAACCACGTGATAAAAACCGTGATTAAAACTCATTAAAACTGTGACTAAAAAGTAAAATTTGTGATTAAAAATAACAAAACTGTGACCTTTAACAATTTTACATCTCAGTTTTATTATAAAACCGTGGTTGTTTAGAGAGAAATAATCTCAGTTTTTGAAAAAATTGAGATTAAAAGTTGCAATTTCCTAAGGGAAAAAATCCCACTCTATTTCTCTTGTGGGGTTTTGAACCCAAGTCTCCTGAGTTTTGCATAGAAGCTTTAACCAACTGCACCACACACACTTTTCAATATATAATTGAAATATTTAATATATGACATATGCGTTTATCATTAAAACATATTTCGAATGTCATTTTGAACCTTTAAATATTAAAATTAGCAATTTTGATAAACATGAAAGTTGTAGCCCTTTGTGTTATTGTTCAAACCCAATTTGAATTATCTCAATCGGAATTCTGAGTCTAGAGTTATACTCAAAATTCATTTGGCGACGAAACGCAACTTTCATAAATTTTGTCATCAAAGCTACCGATTAAGCAACGAAATATATTTTCATTGCCGAATGTGCCCCATTTGGCAACGAAATCTCTTTTGTAGAACGGTTGAGAGTGAGAGAGACGAACGAGATTAGAGGACGAAATTTTGGAAGTCGATCGTGACATTTATTTAGCTGTATCGCGAGCGGAGTCTATTAAGGAGTAAGCGGTCTTCAACTTTTCCTATACAAGAGTTTTCATCGCAATCCAAATAAAAAAAATGATGTATTCTCTAACTTACAATCTCAGTTTTTAGATGACTGAGATTAAAAGTTCTTTTTATCTCAGTTTTTCCTAAATGAGATATATTCTTTCATATACAATCTCAGTTTTTGGAAAATGAGATCTATTCTTTAAGTTATAATCTCACTTTTATATTACTGAGATTAAAAAATCTTTCCATCTCAGTTTTTTTCGAAACGAGATATATTCTTTCATAAATAATCTCAGTTTTTCAAAAATGAGATCTATTCATTAAGTTACAATCTCACTTTTTAGATTACTGGGATTAAAAAATCTTTTCATCTCAGTTTTTTCATTTAACTGAGATTAAAACTATAGTCTATAACATTTTATTATGCTTTTTCAAAAAGTGAGATCTTCTTAGTTTTTAGACCGTGATCTTTATACCATTTTGTAGTAGTGATAGTTAATCAGTATGATTTTCTTTCCATAGTTAGGCTTTCTCCTCTTGTATAAATAGAGGTCTCATTGTATGGTTTCATATCGAATTCAATAAATTTCTTCTCTCATATTTAATATGTGAAGAGAAAAGAGAAAGATGTATTATTGAATGTATTCAAACCATAACCTAGCATGCCTTTATATAGGCTACAAGATGCATAACAAGGAAATACGCATAATAAGGAAATCCAGACTAACTAGGAAACATAAATAATAATCTGCCTAAACTAGAAACAGAATAATAAAGCTTAGAAAATAAGGCAACATAATATTTCCTAATATTATGTTAACATCCCCCCTCAAACTCAAGTAGGTCTACCAACTTGAGTTTGAAAAAGCATAGAGAAACCAGGAGCAGCCATGCCATGCCATGCCAAGCCAAGCCAAGATAAGAGAAACCAAAAGAAGCCAGAAAAGAGAAACGGCAGGGAGAGCCAAAAACAGCCATGAGCGAGAAAAGCTTTGACAGTAGAGATTTGAGGTGAAATTCGAGTGAACGAGCCAGTTACATATTACTATGAGTGCCCGGCGGACGGCGACGAAGTTTAGGCCGCCTGCCGAGAACGAAAATTCCACAGGGCCTAGATCTTATAGCTCTGATACCATGTGAAGAGAAAAGAGAAAGATGTATTATTGAATATATTCAAACCATAACCTAGCATGCCTTTATATAGGCTACAAGATGCATAACAAGGAAATACGCATAATAAGGAAATCCAGACTAACTAGGAAACATAAATAATAATCTGCCTAAACTAGAAACAGAATAATAAAGCTTAGAAAATAAGGCAACATAATATTTCCTAATATTATGTTAACAACTTTGATTTATTTAGGCTGTGTGTTCCATGAATTAGCCGCATGGTTCACGGCCGGTCACTTCTCATTTTTGGGGTGTGACAGGATGACCTTTTGGCTTTGTGTTTTTAACTCATTTAGTTTGGGGATTTTTGGTGGAGGCTTAATCATGGACATTTATTAATGAACAAAATGTCCTTAACAGATATTAATTATCAAAACACGCTTTGGCCGTCATTTTCCCATATCTTTTTTACAAATAGAAGACGAACAATATCAAGAAGGGTGTGGTATTATAAAGTACAGTAGAAAATACTATTAATCCGCGCGATAAGATTTCAAATCTTGCAAAATCGCATCACTTCAATATTAGTCCTGCTAATATTGGATTATGCGTAATAAGCTTATATTTTAATTTGGTCAATTTGGATTATGTGGAATAAGCTTATATTTCAGAGCGTGACGATAAGCTCAGAGGAGGTAGTGGATTTCATTAAGTACAGGGTGGCCATGTGGATGAAGTTTAAGTTTGAGATTAAGGTGTATTCGATTGAGGAGTTCAAAGGGTTTTTAGATGGTATTCACTTGTTAAGATTGTAATCCTTGAGGAGCCCTCATCCAACCTCCTGCTGGATGAGTGTTGCTTTGCTTTTCTTTTGGCTAAGTTGAGTTAGTTTGCTCCCTAGCGTTTCCTCTCGATGTAACCTTTCGAGTTTAATAAAATTTCCTTTTGGCGAGAAAAAAAAAATATTAGTCCCGCTAAAAAAAATAAGCTACATTTGCTTTAGAAAAGGGCCGAAAAATTTTAGGGCACGCATAAAAACCAACCATCACATCTTGTACTGCGAAAAGTCCAAGAAGATACTTCCTTAGTTCGTGTTTGCCGGTCCATTTTTGACATTCATGTCATAGTTAAATTTATATGGGATAACTTTTTTGCTATGTGTTTTTAACTCATTTAGTTTGGGATTTTGGGTGGAGGCCGGCTTAATCATGGGGAGAGGTAACCATGCTCAGGTTCTTTTCATTCTACTTTATGCCTCAAGCTCGATTTCCAAATTAGTTTCTTTAAAGGTCATGTTCATCATCTCTATACCTGATGAGTAATGCTACGAACACAATAATTTGCAAAACATCATGTACAATGTGAACACTAGGAGATTGACCTCGTGGTCAAGGCGTAAGACTGAGGGTTTAATTTGCTTTTTCCTAAATTCTCAAGTTCAAAATATCTTAGGTGATGATTTATCAACTCTTGTGGGGCCAATTCCTATGTAACATTGCTTCGGTTTCAAATAGGACCCCCGCTAGTGGGAATTGTAATTGACCTTCTAGAAATTAATTGAGATACGTGTAAATTGGTCCATACACACATTTCCCAATAAAACAATAAAATAAGGTCATCTCCGCATGTGTATAATTGTATTTTTAGACTTTCTCTTCTGTGAAAACGTGTGGGGCGCTCTCTCTCTCTCTGTGAAAATTATTTCGATTCTTGACGGTAATTAATTGTGGTGTTGTTAAGATTTTGATGAAGTTTAATTACAGTAATTAACTATTTAGAAGGGCCAAAAGTATTTTTTACCAATACCAAAATATATACGGGGATGGATCATTTGGCAATTGCTATGGAATTGTCTCACAAGAATAGATCCTACAAACATATCCTTACGTGAAGATATCTTTGCATTGTGAGAAAATATTAGACTATCCGAAATAGTTACTGGATAGGATCGCATACCTATATATACATTAATACATATGAGTGAGAATCGATCCAAATTTGGGGCGGTGGGCCACGTTCAACCCGTCTCTGAGCTCATGCCAACAATTGTGCAACACTAATCCGCATAGGTGCGAGTTATGGTCAAAGTCATTGGTTCATGCATATATATAAGGGCAGAAAACCTATAGGGACCGACGGGATCTCTATCGAAATCGTACCGACGGCCGCGCCGGGTCATCTCCTGCCGCCAAATAGCCGATCCGAGCCGTCCAAAAATTCTATAAAAAAAACGAGGGGGCTTATGCGAGAATCAATGATATGAACGGCTCAGATCGGCCGTCCGGCGGCCGGACACGGCCTGGCACGACCGTTGGTCTATTTTCGGTACGGTAACTATCGGTACCAATAGCAAGACTCTATATAAGGGGACACGACAAATAATATTGTTTCTTTTCTTGGATAGTAATTTTATAATTTTTTTTGGAAATTCCAACTTATTTTAGAAATATTCTTTCATTCTCTCCTCTCTTTCTTTTTTCAATCGTGTTATGTATCGAGAAAAAATATTCACAAAATAAAGCCTTTCGATACCTTTGATGGCACATTAAACCAAACTTTGTTACAAGTTAAATGTATGTACTGGTAACTATCACAATGTATTAACTTTTGAACTGTATTGTCAAAATTTAAAAATCACGAGATATAATGATGCAGTTGGCTGATTGAAACAAATATGTTCGATCAAGGTCTTCGACACCCAAAAAAAAAAAAAAACTAAAAAGAAAGCTAAATCACTAGTGTCAAATTTGAGCTCAAAAACTTACTCCCTCTGTCTGGATTTAATGGTCCTTTTTTGGAGTTCGTAACATTTTTTTCAATCGATTATATCTTTCAATTTATAATGTTTTACATGATTTCGAAAATATCGAATTATAGAACTAATCGAGATCTATCAAATAAGATCCATATTCGATATAAAATTTATTATGGATTTAAAGATATAACTCATTTTTTAGCCGAGAATAGAATTAGGGACAATTAAATCCGGACGGAGGGAGTACAATATTACTTTCTTCCATGAACAAAAGAAATAAGACATTGTTCAGCGAACTTCTAGCAGTGAAAATACGAAGAAAACAAAGGAAAGCAAATAAGTTATCACAAATTAAAGGGCCAGTCTCATCTAAATTAGAAGACCCTTATCTAAATTACCGTACTCTTGTTTTCCTCGGCAAAACAAAAAAGCAAAAGGGGAGAGAGAGAGAGAGAGAGAGAGAGAGAGAGAGAGAGAGAGATAGAGAGAGGGGACTCAACGATAGAGGAGGAAGACTAACCAATAACCATAGTTTGTCCACCTCGGACCAAGCGCTTGAATCGACTACAAACTTGTTTGTAAAGGCCACGTTTGGCTGCAGACATGGTTAAGAGCATGGTCTTCCTTAATCTTTTCAATCTCCTCCCCATCTTAATCTTCAATTTACTAACTCTCACTCTGAAGCAAGACTGTCTTGCCCGAGGATCCGCTTTCTCTAGTGCTTTGTAGATCAAGAACTGAGCCAAACGATGCTTCGCCTCTTCTGGGTCTTCCATTTCCATCTTTGAGTAAGCATATGATCTTCTACTCAAAAGAGCCATTTGCTAACACACACACACACACACACACACAGAGAGAGAGAGAGAGAGAGAGAGAGAGAGAGAGAGAGAGGTGGTTTGAGTTTGTGAGGATCGAGATGGCTTTGGAGCAATACTTATAGGAAACGAAAGAGGTACTCTAATATGACACGGACCATAAGGGGCTGTAGAAATTTTTTTAATTCGATAGTTCGAGTCCCACACATGTGCTATCGTTTCCTTTATTGGACTAGTCCAAACGGGAAATTGTTCTAATATTAATTTGGTCTCTGCTAGTGGACGATGTGATTGGTTCCTCCGGTCAATCAATATTTTAGCCGGATATAGAGATTGGAAAAAAGAGAGGGTTATACATCCAAATCCAATATTTGGAAGACCTACACATTCACATACTATGCCAATGAATATAACTACCCTACAAAAACTTTGTCCCGATAATACCCCTGTCACTCACACTTACATAGTAAAATTGTCACGCAGGTCAAGGACAAAACAGTCAACTCAGGCCTAAAATGATTTATATGTCCATAAAAACACTGGACTAGTAATAAGTTCGCAAATCAAGACCGGTGGTAGAATATATATTGTCTAAAAAAATGGAAGAAGTGTAATTAATTAATGGTCAGTGGAGTCATATGAGGAAGTCATTTTGATGAAGCATTGCATGCGCATTATAACGTTCGGTAGACAACATTGACAATAATGGGGATTGAAAACCAAGCTGGGAGCTGTTGTAGCTACTAGCAGAGCATCATCTAGTCCAACACTACTAAAATTAACATATATGGAGAGAGAGAGAGAGAGAGAGAGAGAGAGAGATCAGTTAGCCCCATGCAGCTGATACTTGGGCCAATATTTTTGCGGGGGAATATTCATATCATTATCGGACGATGCATATTTTATTGAGTAGCGGGATACTTGGGCTTCGGAATCTCCTTTTTTTGGATATTTTGACGGGGATTAGGATCCTCCCCGGGCCTTGTCTGATTTTCTCTGTTATGAAAATCCTTGTGTTTCTGTGTCGAGAGGTTTTTCGACCGTCGACTTGTGTGATTTTTTTAATGTTTTAAATCAGCGGTCGGAAAACTCCTCGACACAGAGGTATAAGGATTTTCGGCACAGAAGATCTTGCCTATTTTCGAACCACTTCAATTACTAAAATTATTTTCTTAGAAATAACTATCATGTCAACAACTATGTTGATTCAATATGGGTAAACATGATTTCAGAAGACAGTTATTATTGAAAAAACAAGAATTGCAACATCGGATTTAAGGATGGGATAGGGGGGTCTAGTGGCGGCGATCGCCACAACAAGAATTTTAAAAAATGCAATTATTATATGTAAAAAAAAAAATGTGCCCAGCTTATATAGTCTCGCTACTACTAGATTTTTTTAGCATACATTTCGCTACTGCTAGGATAAAATCCTGATTCCGTCCTTGAATTGAACGCATTTTTTCTACATAGAACAAAAATATATTCGATCAAAGTATTTTATGGCGTGACTGATGTTATTGACGAACTTCAAAAAGTGAACAGTTTTCGTCAATGTTTGTTGTTCGAATAGTGAATCTATGAGAATCCATGCATCTTTTGGGAGAGATGAAAGGGAAAGAATGAGTTATTAATTGTGTTGTGTGAGCGATTATTCAATGCTAGCAGTGCTCTAAAGGACCTTCTACTCCACATTGGTGTGCGAATAACCTATGCACATACTGTCCAATTTATCCAAATCTATCCGTTTGACACTCCTCATTAATTTTTAAGGGACTAGTTATCCTACGGATATGTAATTCCTCACACATTCCAAGCCCTATAAATTAAGGAAGCTGAGGGAATTGTGTATATTAATTAATGACTATAATCTAATCCCCCACTTGTTCTTATACTATACGTTAATCAAAACAGGCTTATATCTATACCAAACCAGGAAGAAGTTAACTAGACTGCATGGCTTTTTTTTGCTGATTTGAGATTGAGAGCTTTAGCTAGGAGTCCATAGTATAGGAATTTATAATGTAATAAGGACATCTACATTTTCCGTGCGGGCACCAGAACTGTAGTCACCCACTTTTCCAAAAATACCCCGATTTTACAACAAACTGCAAAGGGGGCAAAACCATTTCAGTCAATTCAGAAGAGAGAGAAAGAGAGGAAACGATAGGGGAGAAAGAGAATAGTTCGACGACAGTGGAAATAATAATGATGTCAACGTCTCAGTTGCTGCGGTTGTGGAAGGGAAGTTACTCGCTCAACTTTGACGACGGTGCGGGGCCATAAACATGTATCTCGGCGGCGGAGCTAGCACTGTTCAATTGTCGATGATGGGAGAGATCGATCGGTCTGTATTAGAGAAGAACTTGTTGCACTCAGCCGTGAGCTTCATCGTAGAAGAGGTGCCGGCGGGAGCTTGTGGCTAGGAAGATGATGGGCTTAGGTGTGGATCAGAGATGGGAAAGAGGAGGAGTCACCGGAGATGGAGTTGGCATTGGTATGACGGTGGGTTTTGGGGTTTATGGTTCTTGACATCTGTTTTCAAACATTTTGTACTGAATTTGTATAAACTACGGAGTATAAGTTATTCACGGATTTTGTTTGTTTACTGGCATTTAATGGTTTTTCCTATATTTTGTCATTTCTGCTTCAAAAATCTGTTGCGCTTGGGAAAATGTAGTAGTAGTAATTTTAGAGTGATTCAGACTCTTTTTTTTTTTTGTAATGAACGCGAGAAATGATATTAAATCGAAACAAAAAGTCTGGGATATTTAACCCCTACAATGTACGTCTTCATGTAATTGAAACGCCACCACAAACGATGGAACATAAAAAGAAATTAATCCTAAAGCATACACTTGTTTTGTTCCCAATAGATAGACGTGGACTCTAGCCCTTAAGAATAGTTAAGCCATGCTAAATAGGTCGATACCTCCTTTTTTTTAACTTCACACAAAGGTCCTCTTCAACTGTTATTTTTCCTTGTTTTGTCTTGTGTCGTGATTTTTATTACTTTCCATATTGTGTAAATGATGAGAAATGTGTTCAACTGTGTTGGATTGCCATGATTTGTTGTTTTTGGAAGATTTTTTTTCTCATAAATCTTGAATTTTTTGTCTAAGAGAACAGAAATTGTGAAACTTTAAAAAAGAAGTGTGACTTTTTGACATGCAAAATAAACAGATACCCATATTTGTGTCACTTTTACATTTATGCGTGGCACTAAATTAAAATACAACTTAGTTTGCATAATTTTTCTTTAACATATATGGTTATTTGTCTAAATTCATACTCTTTATTATCCGAAAAAGATCAACACACATAGTTAATTATTCTCTCTTTAATCACAATAAAACCAACAAATGATGTTGCCCCTCCAAATCTATACTCTTGTATTTTTTTCAAAAAGACTAACAGATAATGTTATGTTTGTGAAATATGCACTCTCTTTAATCGTAATAAAAAATATATACGGTTATTTGTCCAACTCTATACGTTGTATTGTTCCAAAAGACCAATACATAAGTTATGCAAAATTTGTAGTTTTATAATTGCAATAAAATCGACATATGTTGTTATCTGTTCGAATTCATACTTTGTATTATCCCAAAAAAAACAACATATAAGGTTATTTTTAAAAATATGTGCTATATATAATCGAAATAAATCAAAAAATATGGTTATCTGTCTAAATCAATACTACTATATGTGTTTTTTCAAAAATGACCAGCAGATAACGTTATCTTCTACAAAGTATGTGCCTTGTCTAATCAGGATAGACCCAACAAATATGATTATCTATACAAATTTATAATTTTACTAGTGGATGCCCAAGTCTGAAGGCACGACGCAATGCATTTTAAACGTAGTTTAATGAAGTATCAAATCCCACTCTTATTTTAAAAAAAATTGGATACAATGGTTGTTTTTAACTTGAACTCACATTAAATGAGTTTCGTATATTTGTATATCCCACCCCATGTGAGAGAGGATTTTCCCCTACTCCCAACAAATCTACTTATTAAAATTCCAAATTCATAGAATAGTCTAACACAACATCTATATTATAAAAACGGGGCAATGCCATTAGTTGCATCCAAACATAGCAAATAAGAACTTTAGCAAGATACTTCAACCAACAAATTTGTAGCCACGTGTTCCAAGAGATAGGGAGTTAGAGAATTCGGGCACAAACACCATGGACAACGCTGTCACAGAGAGGGAATGAGTGAGGGAGTTAGAGAAATCGAGAATAAACCTCACGGATAAAACTGCCGCTAAATGTGTGCACTCCATCAGAGGTAAATGAACATAGAGAGAGGTCCTGAAACTTGCCTACTTCTAACGTAGAAAGAGTTTGGGAAAAAAAATGGTAATGATATAACCTTTTCCATAAGAGTTATCAACCCTTCTTTAATTGAACAATAAACGTTTACAGCGAAAAAAAATTTCCACTATCAGTAGAGCGCCTTTGAAGTTAAAAAGAAAAAGAGATCGAACATGAGATTCGACGAATAAGCCGAAAACGCTATAGATAGCATAGCACAGTAGTTATTCATTCGAAGTGGTGGTCTACGGATCTAGTGTGGAATAACCAACATTGGTAAACACTGACAGGTAGATGTGAGAGGAATGCTTTGAGTAAATACTTTGGTCAATTTGAAATCAATTATTACATACTCTATAATATAGATGCCCAAATCATGGAATCAATTAATTATGGCATTTCTTTGGCCAATAAAATTTAGGAAGTCTAAATCAAAATTTTCTTCATACGTACTCTATAATGTAGATGCCCAAATCATGGAATCAATTATGGCATTTCTTTGGCCAATAAAATTTGAACTTAAACTTATTTAGGAAGTCATATAGGATATAAAATTAATAATGAATTAGGTTTAGAAAAAGAGAACAAAATTAAATAAAAATCAATTGAAAAAGAAAGGGGGATATGTTTAGTTTCTCCCATATGAGGGAAATGTGTAAAACTTAAAGGCTTCGTTTAGTTGCCAGGAATGTTGTACCGGAAAGTTATTCTCAAGAAATGTTAAGTAAAATGAAGTAAAGGAAAATAAAATCTATTTTTCTGTAAGTGTTCATTTGATAATTGTTTTTGCATGAAAACTAAAGTTTAATGGTTTAGTTGCCGGGAAAAGACACTTATGAGAAACTTTTTTATTTTTATTCCCATGGCTAATTTTAAATAAAAGTAACTTTGAGAGCTAAATAATAGGCTATGTTTCAAAAATTAACACATACGGAAAATATATTTTATATAATGCAAAGCCTTGACATGAAACGAAAAAATTGACTTCAATTCCCTATTAATTTGCTATTTTTTGAATGGACATGCAAATCCCACATTTAAATTGACATCCTCTGATAATCAACCATAAAAATGAAGTTTAAAAAATAAGTAGATGATAACGAAATAAATAAATGTTAAACAACCGTGCTTGATTAGTTGCCGATACAAAAACTCCCTGATAATTAGTTAGTACAAAACAAAATTGAAGACTAATGATAAGATAAATAAATACACCAAAAAAATAAACTACCAATCTTTTTCCATAACAATTATCTCAAAAAGCACTATAATTGTCGAAATTGTTGTTGCTCACGTAAATCTCAAAGTGTCTTTCTAAGAACCAAATTCGTATTTTTTTGGTATTGGTATCATTCACTTTTTTTCTTACCTGTCAATTATTTTGGCCTCATAGACCTCGTTCAGTTGTCGAGAAAGTTGTATGGAAAATTGGTCCCCAGAAAAGTGAAGTAAGGTGAAGTACAAGAAAAAGAAAATTATTTTCCTGTGAGTGTTTATTTGACAAAAGAATTTTGTAAGAAAAATTAAGGTTTAGTTGTTCATTTGTCAGGAAAAAAGAAATTTTCAAAAAAAATTTGTGAGTGTTCACTCATTTTCCTTTTACCGCAATGCAAAATCCTGTGTTTTTTGCAGGATCACTTTTGCAGGAAAGTAATTCCTGTAGGAAAACTTAAATGGGTAAGTTCTAGAATTTTCAGCCAATTGAACACTCGGAAAGTTATGAAAAAATTGATTTTCTCATCCTTTTCTATACTTTCCTGGCAACTGAACGGGGTCATAATGGATAAAACTTTTCCCGTGATGTAAAATCATATGCTTTTGGCTGGATCACTTTTGCAAGAAAGTAAATCTTGTAGGAAAACTTAAAAACATGTTTCTCATTGCTTTCCTGATAATTGAACACTACAAAAGTTATGAAAAAATAGATTTTTCCATCATTTCCTGTACGTTCCTGACAACTGAACGGGGCCAAAAGGAAATCCTCTTTAATGCTAGCAAAACGTTTACATTATTTTAGGCCATGGTACTATCGACTCATTTTCTTTGTTTTTTTTTTTTTTTCTCTTCTGTCTCTCCAGATCTACGACTTGTCTTCTGATCTGTGAAAATTTTGTCTCTCATTCAACGAGGGTTATTAGTTTTGTTTTTGGATGAATTTTGTCTACAGATTGGGTTCTCTCAATCGAGTTATTTCACAATGATATTTGTGCTTTAGCATTTTATTCCTACACGATATCTTTGGCGAGACAATTCATGGCTGCTTGGCAGATCTGTAGTTTCTGGGAGTTCATTGGTGCGTTCATACTTGGATGGAGTACATCTGATCGTCTGGGTATTTGGTGTCTTTTCTTCTTAACTTTGCATTTTTTCTCATTTGAAACTCCAAATTAGGTGTTAGGCAGTTTAAAAGTATCACTATTGCGTCACGCCATATCTAGGTTAGGTTGGAAGACATCGAATACCTTGTGATTTACTTGTTTTCTATTTGTTAGACGATTAATTTGGCTTTGTCTAAGTTCTTATCTCCGTTTTGTAATTGCCGCTGGGTATTTATCAATATAATCTTCTCACTTTTGGCCAAAAAAAAAAAGATTAGGAAACATTCACTCGATTCGACGACTATAAAGTTAACGTGAAGCACAATCAAACGGTTGTAGAGGCTGCTCTGTTTTTATGCATAGACATTAATGTAGAGACTCATTAATTATTCTATTTTCTTTAATCGTTTAAACATGTGGAAGATCGTATTTTGACATTGTAATGATGATTGGAGGTGTTGGTAGTGATTGGGATTCAATTCGATGTTCGGAAAATTTTCATTTTTCTTCAGCCAGTATCGGTACTGTCTTTTGCCCAATACCGGTACCCAGTGTCCAGAACCTGGTCTTTTTGACATTTTGGGGGTTTCAGTACCGGTACTGGGAATCGCCCAGTACCAGTACACGCAGTGAAAATTCTGAAATCTAAACTTGCATTTCAGACCTCTATAAATACGCATGTCATCAGTGTCAAATTCAATTGGCGTCGAATTATGCCAATCATTTGGAACGGCTGAAATAGGAAAAAATAAAGTTTGTAAATTAGAATGAATTTCGAACTAAAATTAGACAGATATATAAACATACTTACATTAAAATTCACATTCTCTTGCACTTACACAGTATCTAATCTTTCCACACATTTGTAAGGTTACAAACTGTTTAGTTCTTAAATCAAAGTTGTGTTAAATTAAGCTAACAGGTTTAAAATGCGTGATTACCTCGCGAAAATATCGCCTCAAGTTTGGATAATACTGTGTTCAAAAAAATTACAGGAAAAAAAAAAAACTGTGTTCAAAAGAATGATGTTGGAGAAAACACACTTTTTGAATTAGATTTCTTATCACAGTATTTTTATATCTACGAATTTGGAATATAGGAGTGCTCGGTATATAAATCACCCTTTTAGCTTCACAAGCCCTTATATGAGATTTGGAGATTTTCAAAAAATCAGGACAAAATTGGTTTGGGCTTTCGTTACCAGAGAGACTGCAGCAACGGTGGGACGGCAAGAGGAAGGCGGCAACGGTGGGAAGGCGAGAGAGCCAAGCGGTGGGAAGACATTGAGACGATAAGACCCTTGCTGCGACGGTGGGACGCCGGCGATGGTTGCGTCGGACCGGCGTCTGTGAGGTGAGGGAGGGCGTCAATGTTGGTGGGCATCGGTAGTGGTGTAGAAGAGATGCTGCGCTGTTGCAGATTCAATCGGGGAGAGAGAGAGAGAGAGACGTTTTAGCTGGAAGAAAATGAGAGAAAGAGAGAGAGAGAGAGCCGAAAAGGAATTTTTGGACCCGAAATTTCAAATGAAAGCTGCTACACACACACATCTATGATTTGTCCAATCGTGCCTGCCTTGATCGGGCCAAACCTGAACCGTGAGGACTGGGAGTGGGGCCCTCATTGCCGGAAAATTTTTCAGTGCCGAGCGGGTACCATGTGATGCCCGCTCGCTCATCCAAGTCGTTCATTGCGTGTTTGAACGGCTCAGATTTAGAGAGAGAAAGAAGAGAGAAAAAGTGTTGAGGTGAGACGAGAGAGAGAGAGGGTTTCCATCCGAACCGTCCAAAAGTGAATTGGACGGCTTAGATGCGCTGAGCGGGTGCTACGTCGGCAATACCCACTCGGCACTGAAAAACTCCTCCTCATTGCCAACTCAGGTCAGTACCTCGTCGGTTGAGGCCATCGGTCTTTCTAGCATTATTGTAGTAATTTTTTATATTTTCAATTCATCTCATCGAGATAAATTAGGGGGACTTAAATAGGGATCCTTTCCAACACAAATACTTAAGTCTCCATCCTAGTGTGTTTAAAAATTTATCTTTCCACCCTCAAATTCAAATAAATCCTAAACTACCCTTTCTCTCTCTTAATTTTTAAAATCCTTATCTTTTTTAATTATCCCAAATTTCTCTCCAATCTTTCAAACATTTCTCTCACCTAATCTTTTTAATTCTTTCCCTCTCCTAGTCTCTTAGCTACAAACACGTCATAAAAATCATGACAAACATGATAACCCCGTAACTGCATAACACTAATCAACATGATAAATTTGTAAACACTAGTGACAAACATGATAACATTAAAGATCCATATTAATTACCAAAAAAATCATGACAAATTTTTGCAAAACTATCATCGAAATTATGACATAAATTTATCCTACAAATACATAACAGATTTATGCAAAACTGTCATGAAAATCAACCATACATAATACATCAAATTTCAGCTACAAACACGTCATAAAAATCATGACAAATTTCTGCATAAGGTTCGTTTGATCAAAACCCACAAATCTATGATAAACCCAATCTTTGTAAACATAGAAACCATAAACTCCTATTATCCCCAGAATCATGGGATTATTTTCCCATATTAGCTAAAAGAAATGAAAAAATGAACGAAACAACAAATTCGATCTGAAGGTGCATGCAAAACTCTACAAAGAAGAAGACAATATCACCGGAATTTGAAAATCACCATCACCACCTCCGATTCCGAAGTAGATCGGTGAGTGGCGATTCAACCGTGGCTCGACTTCGTAAGTTGCCGTCGAAACCCAAAACCTATTTATTTCCATCAATTATGCATATCTACCGCGATGTGGGTCTACAAAGTAGAGGTGCGATGGAGGTGTGACGGGAGGGGTTGCCGGAGAGAGGGGTACAACGGTGGTGGTGGTGCTATGGTGGGTGCATGGTCGGCTGATGGTGATCTGATGGTGATGGACGAAAATGACAATGGTGTATTGATTTAGGGAGTGGGGTTGGGTTGTATGGAGATATTATAGGATAAGTTCGGAGTGAAACAGTGGGGATGGGCTTCGTAAATATAGGAAACATGATGGGGATGGGATTCTGTTAATAATGGAGATATTGTAGGGATAGTCTTGTTTGAAACGGTGGGAATGAGATATATATACACAATAATATATTTAATAAATGAAGAGGGGTATAATGGGTAAAAATAGATTTTGAGGATAGAAACATAAGTATTTAAATGCTATAGGATGGACAACTAAATAAGTAGGGCAAAGAGGATGACTAATTAATTTCTTCGATAAATTAATAATACAAAAAAATTTGACGCAAAATTAATGAATATGAAAAAAATTTGAATAAGAATAAAACTAAAAAGTTATGCTCTGTATTTTTTCTTCTTTTTTTTTTTTGTTGTGAAAATGCCCTTCAAGTTCACCGATAAGAATCCCCTCCGTGTCGGCAAATAATTGAACTATGTAAAATTAGGGCGAACGATATGAATAACAATAAAACATTCATTTTTCGAGCTTGTGATTATTGCCAATTTATCCTCACTTGTTGGGTGCCCTGAACATGAGCACGAACATTGTTCTCTCAATTTCTCCAGGAGAACTTGCAATCAGATATGATTATACTTTTTTATTTTTATTTTTATTTTTTGATCTGGATAGTTCTTAAATCAAATTATTTTCAATTCAAAATACTGCTTGGATTTTGATGGAGATGACCTGAGTCTGCAACTATCAGCCAGTGAAGGAGTGAACTGCCTTGGCTTCCCTTCCATTTTGTTTCTTAGAGCATCCACAATGAAATAACCAAAATCATAGAGTTGCTAAAATTAGTAATATTTTTTAAAAAAGTGCTCAGGGCATCTCTAATGGACAATGTTAAGGGCAAACATTTTTACATTTTTGCGCTTTAATGGTGTTGTTAAATGATGAGTTGGCACTAGCAATTGTTAATTTCCTCTCTAACCGTAGCTTGTCAGTTAGCAAAAAAAGAGAGGAGAGAGAGAGGAGAGAGAAAGGGAGGGATGAGAGGAGAGGAGAGGAGAGGAGAGGAGAGAAGAGAGAGAAGAGGATTGGGCCCATTTTCTCCTTTAACCCATTTTTATTCTCTAAATTTAATACACTTTTAACAAATAAAAATTGGGATCCACTTTATACACTTTGGACTTGATTGGATGCGGTATGAGTTTTTGGTGTATTATTTATGAAGGGGGATAAGATAGTCGGGGTACTAGTTAAGAAGGGAGAACCCACATTGATGTGGCATTTATAGATGGTGTATTAAAAAGTAGATGGTTTGGATGATGTATTAGAAGGAATAGTGTATGATGTAAAAAACTGTCAAATGACTCTTTTGCTCTTGTGCAGTTCCAAACTTTATTATGCTTAACATTAATTATATAATTGCAAAACTTAATATATTTAATTATTTTTTACGATTTAATTATGTGTCCATTTTAATTTGGCACATTCTCTTTCTTTTTTTTTTCCAATCTCTTGGAGCATGAGCATAACTACTGCCACATGCACATAAGTCACTACAAGAAAAAACACTTTTGCCGACTAAAATAATAGTCGCCAAATGGCACTTTTTAGTCGCCAAAACCTTTCCGCGACTAAATTTTTGGTCGCCACTTTGGTCGGCGACACTTGGTCTGGGAAAGTTTTTGCCGACCAAAATTTTTTGTCGCCGAAGATTGTTTTTCCCGACAAAATACTTTTGTCGCGAATAGCATTCGCGACTAACTTTAGTCGCCGAATCTAATTAATTTAAACCTTTTCGGAAAATCATATTCACATACGGCGACTAAACTTTTGGTCGCCGAATACAACTTTCCCCGACTAAAACGTTTTTGGTCTCCGAATACAACTTTCCCCGACTAAAACGTTTTTGGTCGCCGAATGTCATGCTAAATAAATAATAAAAAAAAAATTTTGGGTGCCACGTGGTCCCATCTTTGTACCGCCACGTGGATCAACCTGCATCCTCCACGTGGTGCGTGTGGAATAATCCAACCACATGCCTTTGCCAAGAATCGAACCCCCGACCTCCCTTACCTTATAAGGGCGCGCAACCACTGGGCTACACACTTAACTTGTGCTTTATTCATAAAGATAATATATTTATAACATAAGAAAATAAAATAAAATATATAAAACAATATTTATATATAATAATATAATATATTATATTATGTACGAAAAATTATATATATATATATAATATAATTATGTTTATTATGATATAATATATAGTAAAAATATGGTTAGATTAATTACATTTATTTATAATTTACCCTAAAATAATGATAAATAATTTTTTACTTTATGCTCTCATATTAGAGCCATATGAACAAATGAAAAATGTAAGTTAATCATAAAAGCCCTAGAGACAAATATTTATTATGACCCTTTAGCATAAAATGATCAGAAATCCTCTTCGTATATTTTTTATTACTGAGATAACTGTTTTTTTATTAAAATTCAAAAATTCCTAAGAATCTAATCTAATGAGTTTAACGTAACTTTTTTCCTGTCTTGCTTTTTTTTAAAACGCTTCATGGACTTGTGGTTATGTCTTGCTAATTAATGGACCTGGAAAGCGTAAATTAAGTTAGTGTCTAATTTTTTTAGTGCCTTAGTAGCGTAGGACTTTTTTTTTTTTTCATTGGAGTTAAAAATGGAGAAACCATGGCCAGATAGAGATTTGAGAAGTTCTTCGTAATTTGTTTTTTTTCATAGTGGGGTTTTTATGATGAGAATTTGTGCAATGTACCAATGGGCATCTTAGAAAAACTAAATGACCCACAAACGGCATGTTATTTTCATCCGCTCAGGTACATTTTGTAGATGCACGCTATTTGATTAGATGATGAACGCGTAAGAGTTAATTGGATAAATTCTATTAGATTTTTCCTCTTCCTTATTTTAAATGAAGGTTCAAGGTTTTCTCCATTCATAGGAGCATTTTTTTTGTTGAGAATATACGGAAGAGGGAGAAACTGAATTTTTTTTTTAAAAAAAATGTGTACGGAGAAAAGTGAGATTTAATTAAGGAGCTTTTTTTTTTGTTACTTCGGTAGCATTTAACATTAGATTTAAGGAGTTGCCATTTTTTTAAAAAAAATTGAGATTTAATTAAGGAGTTAACGGTGAAATATGGGTTAAATTTCGGTTAAGTAGATGGAATAAGTATATAAGTTTATTATAATATAATATATAAATTTTCGGCGACAAAATGACCTTTGGTAGCCAAATGGTAGCCTTTTGCCGACTAAAGATATTTTAGTCGCCAAAGGTTCACACAAACGGCGACAAAACGAATTTAGTCGCCAATTGGTAGCTTTCCCCGACTAATATTTTTGTCGCCTAATGTTTTTCTTTGCCGACTATTGGTTAGTCGCCAATTGTTTGTTTTCGGCAACCAAATGGTCGTTCGTAGCCAAATGGTAGCCTTTCGCCGACTAAAAATGTTTTAGTCGCCAATTGGTAGCTTTCCCCGACTAATATTTTTGTCGCCTAATGTTTTTCTTTGCCGACTATTGGTTGGTCGCCAATTGTTTGTTTTCGGCGACCAAATGATCGTTGGTAGCCAAATGGTTGCCTTTCGCCGACTAAAAATGTTTTAGTCGCCAAAGATCTACAAAATCGGCGACAAAAAAGAATTTAGTCGCCAAATGTCTACAATAGGCGACCAAAAATATTTTAGTCGCCAAAAGTTGATAATCAGCGACAAAAAATAATTTGGTCGCCGAAAGTTGGTCGCCAAATGTGTTTTTTTCTTGTAGTGAGTATTTTTACCTCTCCTTTTTTTCTTTTTACACCGTCTCCCACTTTCCCCACTTTTCCCTATTTTACAGAGAGAGAGAGAGAGAGAGAGAGAAGATAGAGAGAGCCGGACAGAACCAGAAGAAGAAGAAGCAGTTGCTGCTACACCCATCGATCGCCACTCCCTCCGATCATCTCTCTCTTTCCGATCGGTACAAAACTCACCCCTAATTGGACAGGTACGTTTCTCTCTCTACATATGCATACATATTGTGATCTATTCTTCTTCTTCTTCTTCGTTGTCTTTGTTAGCAGAAAGAGAGAGAGAGCCGTTGGGGAGGGGATGAGGAGGGGTGTTTTGGTAAAAAAAAACAGGCGTATACACCCGGATTAGTTATTGCTACTTGGGAGGGTAGCAATAATTTATGGCTATTGTTGGTGTATTAGTGAAGCAGGTGATTAGCTAATACAGGAGAAAAAAGGGATGCCAAACGGTGCAAAATCAATCCCATCAACCCGGCCTTATCTGGGTGTATTGTGTAATACACCCATCATATACATCATCCAATCGGGCCCTTTATGTCATATAACATACAATTTTAAACACCACCACTAGATATGCTCTTACAATGGTATAACCAAACTTAAAAACCTCTTACCAACTCATCAAATTTTGACCATTGGATAATCAAAACTAGTAATCTTTTGCCAATAATCAAACTTAGTAGTCCCTACATTTTCTCAATCAATTACACCTATCATTACACAAAAAAAAACCTTCTCTCTCTTCTCTCTCTCTCTCTCTCTCTCTCTCTCTCTCTCTCTCTCTCTCTCTCTCTCTCTCATATTTATAAAAGAAGTTTTTATTTTTTTCAAAAACTGTTATTTTTAGAAAAAATATCTTTTTAGGAACTAGTTTTTCAAACTTTTTCAAGAAGTGTTTATTTTCAAAATAAAAGTTTTCAAAAATATTATTTTCTATTTATAATAATCTGTGTTTATTAGATTGAAATATTTCTTAAAAAATATATAGTGACAATTTTTAGATTTTTATAAGTTGAGAAAATGATGTGGCAAGTTTTGATCATTGAATTTTGATTATGTCATTGTAGACATCTATATTGCTAATATTGGCAAACATCTTAAATTGATAACCAAAAGGTAATGTGATAATTTTTTATTATTCACTTTTGATTATTCTACTGTAGATGCTCCTAGTTTTTACTATTTCTTTACTTGTCCATAAGAGCATCCACAGTGGAATAACCAAAATTATAGGGTTGCAAAAATTAGCTATATTTTCTCAAAAAAAGTGCTCACAGTAGCATAACCAAACTTAATAATCTCTTAGTAATTCTTTAAATTTTGGCAATTGGATAATCAAAACTAGCAACCTTTTGTCAATAACCAAATTTAGTAGTTCCCATATTTTTCTCAATCAAGTACACATTCATTACACAAAAACCTTCTCTCTCTCTCTCTCTCTCTCTCTCTCTCTCTCTCTCTCTCTCATTTTTAAAAGATGTTTTTATTTTTTTTGCAAAAACAGTAAAATATTTTTTAAAAACTGTCTCTTTTTTTTTCAAAAACTGTCACTTTAAAAAAATGTCTTTTTTTCAAATAAAAATTTAAAACTTTTTATCCGAAAAGTATTTTTTTCAAAATAAAAGTTTTCAAAAATTATTTTCAATTTCTAATAACCTGATTTTATTAATTTGAAAACTAATTTAAAAAAATTATTTTGTTTGAAGTTATTATCTGTTCCTTTGGATTAACCATCTAATTTAGCATGAGTGATTTTGCTTTTTGTTTGGAGTAACAAGAAACTAGTGAAACGATATGTTTGAAGTCTTTGGAATGATATGACACTTTCTTCACGAATTAGTGATTGTGCATGGCTTGGAATTTCTTCATAGAATCTTGTGGAAACGAGTTCTAAAGTAGGTGACTTTTTTAGGCTGTGTCTGGAAAAATTTTTATTTCTAGTTTTTTGTTTTTGTTTCTGATATTTTTTTGAAATAGGCACCACAAACATGTTTGTGTTACTGTTTTTGTTTAGAAAATATATAATCAATTCCTCTAGTTTACGGAAATTCTAGAAATACAAAAATTGCGTTTTCATTTGTTTTGAAAACACATTCGGTAGCCCAAAAAATAAATAAACAAAACTATTATGGTAACCAAACATGTTTTTTGTTTTTATTTCTTACTAAATAAACAAAAAATGGCAACTTTACCAAACAGAGCCTTATTATTTGTACTACAGTTTTCTGCATTGCAAATTTATTCATTTTGTTTTATTATTTCTCGCGCATTTATTTAGTACGATACTTAGGATGACTTAGAAGTGACACATTGCTTGCCACTGGCGGCCTGGCTTTCTTAATCTCAACCATTCTTCATTACGAGAAATGGAAATAGCTAGAAATTGCAACATAGACACCTTTTTTCTCCGACATAAGATCGTTCTACTTGACTTAAAATGATCTCTGTTGCAATAAGTTTGATTTTGAACTATCCTGTGGAACTCTTCAGTTAATGCTGTTTTAATCCTTAAGATTAGTAAATTTCAACCTGAAATCATTTCTGTCACCCTATTTGTATCTGACGAAATCAAGACTAGAAGAAGATATGTTGTATGAAGAACGGAAACTTCTGTTTATATTCTCTCCCTAAACATCTAGTACACTGAGGAATTCTTTAGTGAGAAAGCTCTAACACAACAGATAAACTACTTCACTTTATTGACTTCATAAACAATACTAGGAAATAGTTAATATTCAACTCCTTCCCACACACATATAGTTTTTTTTTTTTCTCAGCAAACGAAGATTTTTATTAAGCTCGAAAGAATACATCGAGAAAAGGAGAGAACACAAGGTGCCTCTCAGAGAAACACAACGAAAAAACAAGCAAACGCCATAACATCCAGCCTTCCCACACACATATAGTTATAGATGCTATATATTGAACTTGGGAGTTTATAGGGCTTAATTAAGCTGAATGGATGTGTCATAAACATCCCCAGCCTTCCATTTACTAGAAACCATACTGCTCAGCTGCACCCAAGTTTGCCCAGCACTGCCACTCACTTGGACCCTGATTTTAATCGCACCTGGTGATGGGCGACCCATGTCCCATACTGCACCATAGGCCTTTCGCATGCCCCTCCACTGCTGGTGATCCGCCTACATCACGAAGAAAACAATCAATTTAGCCAATCAATCTACTTGAAATGACCTATTTTCTTCTGGCACATTGGAGGCCGATCCTATCGGACGGGAATCTTCCCTATGGAAAGGCACGAACCCTTGACCTATTAGTGAGCAACAAACTAGCTGAGCTCCCATTCAGATGAAAATGACATACATATGTGAATATATATGTAGTTACTAGTTATATATATGTACATGGATATAAATCTAATAAATTTGGGATACCCAGTTTGCTAAAATTGCTTTGTGGGTTGTACCTGAAACACTTCCACTGCAGTGATGTCGTTTTGGCCGGCTTGGTACAAGAAGATTAGGGCTAGGTACTCAGGGAACCTGCTGTGCTCATGAACCTTGACCATGAGGTTGTAACCAGGGTACTGGCAAGGTATTCTACGGTATTCTATGTCGACCACGCCATAAGCAAGCAACTTCAAGGCTGCATTTGGACGAGCCAGTCTTGAATAGGCACAATTGCTTAGAATGAAGTCTGTCTTGTCCCCTTCACCATAGTCTGTCACCACTACATTCACTCCATCTTCAACGCATAGTTGTGGTACCTTGCACCTGACCTATATTTGGAAATAAATGAGTTTTGTTATGGACAGAAAAGCAAAGGAGCCACTTGTTAAACTATTGTCAGTCTATCCTTGTATTGCACTCGTGTTTTTGCCTTACAAAAAGAAATTGGTTAAAGTTGTTTCATGTTGAAGTTGACGTTATGGGTTTGCGATAGGGACTAAATTGGGCATGGTTTTTCCTTTTTCCTAATATGAAGTTGTTTCACTCTAAAATAGTCAAAACCCTCACAATCATTTATTTAATCTTCTATTTCAAAGTTCTACAACGAACCTGACATTACTTTTTCTTAATATTCCTAAAATCACTATTCGAACTGAAGTGTCTCCTTCATTCTTTGTTACTTTCAAACTCAAGGACCAAGTTGATTGAATTTGAAGTACCTGATAGCATGCACCACAGCCAGTTCCATTCCTGTAGAGTCTAGAAACCCCACTCACACTGCCATCATTGATGGTTCTTCCATATCCGCCAAACCCGCATGCTCCAGCTGATTCAATATTATTAAGCACATTTCAAATATTGTAGTAAAATTTTGTAAACTGATACAAATTATTGGTATTCTACCATAGTATATACACGATAGAGTTCATACTTGGAGTCCCTATGGAATTGGGGCTTCCATAATAGGTTGCTCTAGAGCGCACATATGCATCCTGGGAATGACAAAGTGCAGGCAAAAGCACAATGACACAGAGAAGATACCAATAGCTCTTAGGTGGAAAACCCATTCCTTAGTCTAGAACAAAGTTCGCAATGTAGAGAATATAGCAATCAAAGAAATTGAAACGAACAAGGGGACTATCATGGGATGGGATGCTCAGATAGGTATTGCCATTTTTATAGTTGAAGTCATGAGGGCTGCAATGATAGAATTGCCACCTTTTCCCTACCACTAAAGGACTTGGGAGTCC
This sequence comes from Rhododendron simsii, assembly GCA_014282245.1. Classification (NCBI taxonomy): domain Eukaryota; kingdom Viridiplantae; phylum Streptophyta; class Magnoliopsida; order Ericales; family Ericaceae; genus Rhododendron; species Rhododendron simsii. Next base: position 17,597,838 of record CM024954.1, read on the forward strand.
AAGTGGGGCTTAGGGACTAGATAAGAGAATTGCCACCTTACTCTACCACTAAAAGAACTAGGGAGTCCAAGTGAGGGTTAGGGACTAGATTAGAGATGTGAACAACCGACACCTTTTTTGACCCCTAAAGACCCCCTTCATGCTAAAGATTTGCTGAAAATTTGAACCATAAGCAGTGTGTCTAATGGGATTTTGCCTTACTTTCATCTCAACTCTTTTTTTAACTATTTTGCTGGCTTATAGGACATTTGATCATTCTAAAGTTGTTACTCAATACTATGATGCTCTTGCTTTCGTTGTTAATATTTTTTGTCCACATTTTGGTTACCATTCCATGTGAAAGACCCAAGAGTCACCCAAGTATCTTAAGATTTTTTAGGAAGTTTGTGTACGCTACATTGGTAAGACTTTTGCTAATCGAAATACAAATTACATACGTTTTTTTTTATTAGTACGGTCACCAACTCCGACTAGGTCTGTCAATGGACCAAATTTAATTCGGATCCGAACCAAAAAAAAAAAAACCGATCCGAATCCGAAATCGTCAATCCAATAATCTGAATCCGGTATTCAAATACGGATTCGGATCGAATTTAGATTATCGCGGATAAAATCCGTGAACAATCCTATCCGAACTTTATTTTAGCAAACACTATTTCCTATCTCGTTCATCAATAAAACCCCCATATCTATCAGTTCATCCATTTTTTGGGGGGTAACGATCAATTCATCCATTTTCTTCCATTCCTGTGACGAATTCTATCAACTTCCCGCTCGATTTCGCCTGGATTTCCTCTCTTTTCCTCTCAGTACAGTAGGAGTTATATATACATATATATATTGGAGAAAATAAAACTCATATGAAATCACACCGACACAGAAAAATACAAACGGACGCACAGCTCGCCGAATCCGGCGGCCGGCCACCTCTCTCCTCTCCAGTCACTCCCTGTCACCTCTCCACTGCACCTCTCCCCCTCTCACAAGCCCTAACCCTCACCCGACCTACTGGAAAACTCAAGGAGTAAAACTAGTCTTTCCGGCAAGAATTTCGGACTCAGAGTCGCTGCCTTTGGTCAAGCTATGAGCGAATTAGCTCTCAAAATTGGGTCTTACTTAGGAACCCATTTCGAAGTTTCCAGATGCTGTTCGTTGACGCTGGTTACAATCCATGGAGTTTTGATAACGAACTAGATCTTTTAAAAAATTCGTATCGGATTTGGATTTTTGGATCGGATATCCTATTTTACGGATTCGGATTACTATTATCGAATTTATAAACTTTAGATTCAGATCGAATTCGAGTAATCTCAGATTCGGATATTCGAATCCAATCCGACCATTGACATGCCTAACTCGGTACGGGAAGTGCCAATTTTTTAAAACCTATAATTGCCCGGTATCCTTCAGTCTCCTTTTTTTTGGGAATTGCCCGTATCCAACATTATCCTTTGGGGGGCTTCTTGTTGGTTTATTGCCTTAAGTGAACAGTTATTTTAAACATGTTCGTGGTTAGCGAACAATAATGTGAACTAACCCAAGGCCCAAGGAGTGGTCAAGTGGTTTTTGGCATAGGATTCAAAGAGTTTGTTTTCACTTAAAATCTCAGGTTCAATTTTTCTTACCAACAATTCTTGAGGCCATCTTACCCCTACACATAAGAGTGTGAAATGGCTGTAGAAGGGGCCGTAGAGAATAGTCCGAAGTGCACACAAACAGGTCCGGACACTTTGCATTACAAATAAAAAACCAATAATGTGTATATGTATACAAAGAATATGCATGCTCATACTCATGTATAAATTTATATATGTATCTGTTGTGTTACCTTCCTACTTTATTTCAGGCCCCATTTGGAGAGAGTGGAACAACAAACACTGAAAATCCGAAATTCGGTTTTCCTTATAATAATGGAATGAGACTTTAAAGTTTTCTTCTTTCTTCTTCTTTCTTCTTCTTCTGCTTATTCTTTTAGTTTCTTTTTCCTCTCCTCCTTTCGGACCGGAAATCTTTTTTTTTTTTCTTGGCAAACGAAATTTTTATAAACTCGAAAGGGATATATCGAGGGAGCGAATGAAAAGAAAATAAAACAAACATCCAACAGATAATTGGATGTAAACACACCTAAACCTACATTACAATTTTACCTTTTGAATTCCATCGAGATATCCTTTAAAATCCTCCACCGAATAAACCTTCATGTCAAATTTTGATTTCATCCACATCGCAATTCTGGTTTTGATGAGCTCCCCAACTCCCGTTGTAGCGTTGTTGAATACATAGTCATTTCTCACTAACCATAAGGACCACAGTGTAGCAAAGAACGTTGTTTCCCAGATGTGTTTCTCCAAATCACCAAATCTATAATCAAACCACCAGGTAGAAAGCCCCGCCAATGATGACGGGCAAACCCACTTCACATGCCACCACTCCAAAATCAATGACCAAAACCCAAGAGAATTGACAATGTAGAATTAAATGATGGGGAGTTTCCAGATGCAACGAGCACAAAGGGCAAAGAACTGATTGAGACTCATGAATCATATTTCTACTCAAAAGCACCGAACGAGTAGCAACCCTATACTGCACAGCCATCCACAAAAAAATCTCCACCTTGGGAGGACTAAGATTCTTCCACAGTGCTTCCAAAACCATATTCCTAGAGTTTCTAGTTTGTTCCCACTACTTGTAAACTGACTTCACTGAGAAACACTTATTTGTGGTCCATCTCCATTGAAGAGAATCACGGTTGGATTGTACCAAAATCACTGCATCAAGTCTTTGTACAAGTTCATCTCGATGACGTTTTTCCCAATCAAACAAATCTCTTCTGAAAAGCAGATTCCATCCTGAACTACCACTACCCTACTTCAATGCACTAACAACTACATCCCTCTGAGTAGAAGCAAGAAAAAGGCGTGGGTAATTCTCTCGAAGAGTAATATCCCCTAACCAAATATCGTTCCAGAAAGAAACCTCATCCCCAGAATTAATTTGAACTCTAAATCCCTCCTTTATAATAGACCCAATACTTGCGGAGGTTTCACCAATTGAACATATATCCCTCCAAATATTCAAAACCTGTCCAGAATTTGGCATCCGTGGAAGCCAGCAATTTCGCTCCGAGTTATATTTTCCTCTAATAACCTTCACCCAAAGCGAATCCTTATCCTTACCGAACCTCCACCACCACTTAGCAAAAAGAGCTTGGTTTTGGATCAGCAGGTTCTTCACTCCCAATCTACCATTCTCTTTCTTTTTAGAAATCACCTCCCATTTCACAAGGTGCAATTTTTTCTTCTCAATTGTGTCTCCCCAAAAGAACTGTCTCTGTAATTTCTCAATAGCCTTCGCTACAGCCACTGGCATTTTATAGACAGACATGAAATAGATGGGCAGATTGCTAAGTGAGTGATTAAGTAATGTAAGTCTACCTCCTGTCGAATTGGACCTCCTTCTCCAAACACTTAGCCTCTTTGCTATGCACGGTCTACATAATCTAGGTTTGCAACTTTTCCTATTGCTATATCATTGAGCTCAAGCGGTTTGGCCTAATGGGATGAGAAAGGATCCAAAGGGTTTACCCCTTCAGATGTTGCAATGTCAAATCTCACGAAGGCCAAATATTTAAAACTTTGGCCAATAGATTTGTCTGGTTCTTAACCTCAGGTCTTGAGATTAGTCGAGGTGCGTGCAAGTTGACTCTAACACTCGGTTTAGGGAAAGAAAAAAAAAAAGGCTTTTCCATAGTAGATAAGTGCCAACGGGCTTGTAGCCCAATGACATTTCCTCACCTCTTCCAAATGGAAGGTGAGGGTTCAATTTTTACCACGAGTACGAGTGCTTGGTGTGGTGGTTGATGCCCTTTGAATTTGCCCCATCTGTAAGCCGCTTAGCGGTGCCCTTTTCCCACACCCATTAGAGTAGGCCAGACGTGTGGAAAAAAAAAAAGAGAGTAGATGAGCCTTTTCATTGAAGTAAAGTACTAATTAAAATAAACGAAGATATTTATGAGCCTTTTCATGTGAACTATAATGTTTATATGTAAACGAAGTGTATGTATTTTCATACACGTGTATAAATTCATATATGTATATGTGCATATATGTGATGTTACCTTCCTCCTTTATCCAGGCCCCATTTGGAGAGAGGGGCATAATGTATACTGGAAATCTGAAATTCGGTTGAAATGCTACTTAAAATATATATTTTTCCTTTTAATTTTATATTTTTTTCCTTTTAATTTCTCTCTTCCTTTTGGGCGGGAAAATCTTGTTATGCAGGGTCTACATAATCTAGGTTGCCGACTTTTCCTACTATTAAACCCCAAGGTGTTTGCCCTAGTGGCATGAGACATAAAACCAAATAACTTGTTCTCAAGAGGTCACAAAGTCAAATCTCACGAAGGATAAACATTCCAAACGTTGGCCGCTGGAGGTTTACTTGGTAGTTAGTTAACTTTCGTGTCCCGAGATTAGTAGAGGTGCACGCAACCTAATCCGAACACCTGGTTATCAAAAAAAAAAAAAGCTTTTCCTATTACTAGGTTGAGTTTTATATATGAAATTTAATTTCAAAAATACATTTCTTTCCCTTGTTTTGACCTCTCTCCATAGAACAAAATATTGGTGTGTCTGACTCTAAAAATTTCTATTATTTAACAGTACTATTGTATCTTTTCACTTTTTACTAGCCACCGGCAAGCAGTGGTAAAATGTAGGTCTAACAAATCAATAGATTGAGTTAATCTGAAAGAAAGAAATCAACAGATTGAGAGTAGATGGAAGACTGGATTGGTGTTCTAGCCCCATGGTTGCAGAGGCATTAGGTGTTCGAATGGGGGTCCAACTGGGCCAAAATCTGGGTTTGAGGAATGTGATTATAGAAGGTGACTCACAAGCGGTTATCAATATGATTAACGGTCTAGCAGTGGTGAACCAAGAAGTGAAGATTATTATTGATGATATCAAGGTTTTGAGTAGATGTTTAGCTTTTTGTATTTTCTCTTATAGCCATGGATTCTCTAATTCAGTTGCGCATTTGTTGGCTAGTAAGGGTTTAATTGGGTTGAGGTATAGTCGTTGGACTGAGTCCCCACCCGTTTGGCTTCTTGATCCCTTATCTAGGGATCGGATGAAGTGTCCTCTTGATGTATTGGTTTTGAAGTAATAATATCACCAGTTATCGTTTTGACAAAAAAAAAAAAAGAGTAGATGTTTTGAGTAAAAAAATCAAATGCTATGGGCTAATTAGCTAATACTTACACCTGGGGGGTGTAGAAAAGGAAGTCAAATTTGGTTAGAAACGCACTAAAGCCTATATGGGGATATTGCTAGACAGATGAGCATAATTAGGGTCGAAAGCACTCAATTAGCACTCAATTTATTTATTTATATATATAGCAAGATGCATAAAGTGCATGCCCAAGTGGGAAATAAAAAGGAGGGGAAAAAAAGCATTATATGTGTCTTTGCATTAGAAGAGTTTATTACAATTGCGTCACATTTGGAGTCGGTGGCATGTAATGCTGCCCATCCACTTGGCACTCCTTGATTAGCAAATGATCTTGAATTTGTTAATTTAAGATAAAATTATCATCCATTCTCTATACCAACCAACAAAATCCTCTCCTAGCTCCATTAATCAATCACATTGTACCACAGTTATTAATTAGGGGAAAAGCAGGAGAGCAAGGTGTAAGCTTCATGATCAACTTCTCCTGTTCTTGATTCCAAATGTCACAGAGAGAGAGAGAGCGCACTACAACAAAGGCATTCTAGATTTGGCTACCAAATTGTCACTACATGTTAGTTTTTTTGTTTTGTCACAATATAGCTATTGTGACAAAATATTTTTGTCGCCCTTTTGTAACAAGAAGCCGGTAGCAATAAGTTTGTTGTGATGAAATTTTAAGAAATCAAAAGTTACGGTGGCAAAAAGATTTTGTCACAAAATGTTTCATTAGTAGTGACAAAATATTGTCACAAAATATATTTATTTTGTTGCCATTAAGTTGGCGTTCGTCACAATAAATTACTTTGACAAGGTATAAAACTAACATTGGTAACAAGCAATTTTGTCACAGAAACTCAAACTTTGTCGTTAGAGAGTTGTTGAGGCAAAACAAACTTGTTTCAATTGGTACTCTATTTTTGTCATTATAAGCTTGTCGTGAGAAAATACCCATTTGCACAAAAAAATAGAACATTTATCACAATTATTTTGTCACATGTTCACTACTAATTCAGAACTGAATTTCAGTAATCTTGTATATAATTTGGAATCCCATAACTTCCATTCACCATACACAAAATTCAAAAAAAAAAAAATTTTGAATCCAAGCACTAGAACAGGTAATCAGTTAAAAATTGAAAATTTTATTAATTATCACAAAATCAAGAAAGAATAAATTGAAATTCACTAATTGTCCTCGCACATAATCTATGTGTTCACTCCTCCTTGAAAAGAAAGCTACCCCTAATAATTAGTTTGTCGGTCCACCTTCCTTAATTCAATGTCCCAAAAGAGTTTGTGTTGCCCAGCGCATATGTGCTGCATTAAACAACATAGGAGATATGTTAGAATAGCGAAGGTGCTAAGATTAAGGCTATCTTAGAGCATCCGCATCAGACTCGATAAATTTTGGACCAAATTTTATATCTAAAAAGTCACTTTTCTATTTTGACTACTAACTTTTTTAAGAGTACACTGCATCAGACTCTCTATTCTAATTTTATTTTATTAAACTACTCTTTCTTTATACTTATAATTTTTAATTTAAATGTTATTTTTTTATTTTTAATAATTATTTAATGACAAACAACTATTCACAAGCAATCGTAAAGAAATTAAATACTACAATTTTCAATCCGTTTGAAATGGTGCAAAAATTTTATTTTTCTGATCATATTACTCTAAAGAGTCATGATTAATTTTGTTTTTTTATTATATTACTCTAAAGAGTCATAATTAATTTTTATCTCTAGGGCTCTCATAATTAAATATCTGCTCTTTATTTGGGACCCTATAGAGCAGAAACTTGATTATGAAAGCCCTAGAGACAAATATATAAATAGCTAAAAAAATCAAGTGTTTCAATTTTCAATCCGTTTGAACCGGAGCGAAGATGTTATTTTTTTGATCATTTTATCCTAAAATATCATAATTAATATTTATTTGTAGAACTCTCATAATCAAGTTTTTGCTCTCTATGGTCCCATAATTATTTTAACCAAGGCCATCGTAATCATTTTAAATAGTAAAATATTACATAGTTCCATGAACAGTGCCTCACTCCATTAAAAGAGGCGTTGTAGTAAAACCACATCTTTTGTAAACTAATGAGGAAGCAATTGAGGCTGATGCAGGGGATAAAATTGGGTTTCACTCTTTATTATAGCATTGAAGAAGAAGTAGAGAGAAAGGTGTGGATGCTCTTAGTTGATTCTCAACAAAAAAAAATATATATAGTAAAACAAAAAATACCATGAAATCACCTTAAAGATAATACAACCACAAGGTAGAACACCAACCATACTTAGTAGTGATGGAGCACATTTCTTTGGTCAATTGTCTTGAGTTCTCCATATTTGAATTAAGGAGATAGTTAGAAACAGAAAAGATAATTCTGACAGTGTCTCTGTAGGTAGCAAGATCTGTTTACAGCATAATTTTACCCACCACCTGTTGAGTCAAAAGAATATATCAAATAAAGAGATGAGCGGACAAGGTTGAAGCAAGGAACACCAAGAAGTATTGCCGACATCTATACCTTTTAGATAAAATTAAAAAAAAAAAAAAAAAAAGAATTACGGATTTTCTTATGAAATGTATTAGCGTTGATACCTCTCTTCTTAAAAGCTTTTGTCGTAGAAGCTGACATCAGGCTATTAGCATTTTATCTGCCCCACCAAAAGGGATTCGCTTTCTTTGGGACTGCATGCATTGATCTCGGTAACTACGCCATCCACGGAATTTAAAGAACCTAAAGGAGCATGCGACATATATTCTGCGGATCGCCGTTCTTGCGAAGGTTGTATGTCTTTTTTCAGCCTACACAAGTCCAATCCATTTGGACCCCTTAGAGGTTCTAACCATGGAGCACGCAAATCCCAAAAACGCATAGTTTCGCCTGTCGCATTAGTTGTAATAGGTTGATTGTAATAATCCGCCTTAGCAGTTGTGGCAGCTGGTATTCCTGCAGCTATGTTCAGCTTGTCTTCTTCTCTTTCTAATGAAAAAAGAACTACACTTTTATCTTATTTCACGATTTGGATTTGAACCAATGAAGCCCTTTAATCAGGCCAATGAGTACCTTCCCGCTTACGGGTCAGCGTGACGTAGACCTTTAGGCCATGCCAAAAGAAGAACAGGAAAGGCAAGGTCAGCGAGAAGGAGCTCATTCTAACCTATCTTAAGTTACTATCTATACCAATGTTTTTTTTTTTGATAGGCACTATCTATACCAATGTTCCGCCACTTAAACAAAGGAACACTTGTACTGGGGCATCTACAATCCTCACCTATACATTTTTACTTCATCGCCAACCACGTACTTCAAGATGTTTCCAACATCAATTATCGGAATAGTGTTTCTTGCACCCGATTCTCAGTTTCAGCAACTAAGGACTCATATTATCTGATTCACATTTTCAGCAAACACCACTAAATTTCGGCATGTAACACCAGTTTCCTGCACTTATATCATAGTTTCAAGCACTAAAATCAACAACCTAGCTCTGTCTTTAAACAAATATTTACAGCAACAAGAGTTTAGTTTCAGTAGGGAAGAATACATTTTCATCAAATAATTAATCAAACTCACTTTAAAGATGTTAATAACGGCATGCTCGAAGATGAGAGTTAAAGAGCTAGCTTACATGTAATATGGGGTACTCCCCCCATGGCTTAAAAGGGCTGCTCATATTTTTTCATGACTAAGTTCATCCACTCAGATCGCTAGCTTGGGGAGAGGCTCCATGGAGCTATAGCAGCAAGTGTTCATCCACATTATTCAAGCACCAAGTCAACAAATTTTTTCATATCTATCCTGACATGAAATGAAGTAGTAATTAATGAACAATCCGGATTGCAATATATTGGACATCGAATATGACAATACTTCTAACAAAGCTGGTTACGATCTAAGCGAGCAAAAAAAAATATTTTGGGTTCAAGCTGTAGACACCCCAATTTGAATCTTTTGAAATTCCTTAATTTGCGGCTTTGTGGCCCCCTGATGATGAATTTGGATTAATACAAGCCTCGGTTACAATTGAACTTTGCTTTTTGGGAAAAAATCAATTTCAAATCAAAATTGAGTCCTAAGTGCTCTGGATAATTTCAAAGCGCTCAAGACTTATCTTCAAAGACTCAGACTTTGGCTCATTGCTGAGCGCTCAGAAGCTTCACTCTTGAGCACTCAGATATACTCTCAAGCGCTCAGGTCAACAACTTTTCCATGGAAATTTGAATTTCTCAGCTTTTTCAACCATCACATGGCTATGTTTTCAATCACATTGGTCATTGCTACAGTGTTTTTGACCTGAATTAGCAGATGCATCCCGAATCGAGCAGGGTGGTTGACTATCATGAAGGCCATTGTCCTAACCACACCGGAAAAACAGAAGCTTCTAGCTAGCCTGGCTTGCCCTTGTTCTGTCCCCCCCCTAACTTTCAATTGACACCTTATATTTTGGGATGTTGCACCCCGCTTGGCAGCAATGCCGAGAGACTGATCCAACCGTTTATCTTGACAATCGACAACTAAGATCTTAATCCGAATAACAGACGGTTCAGATTTTCAATTGACATTTCCATTTTTCTATTTTTATCTTTTCTTGCCGGTGGAATTGCTAGTCCTATATAATACAACCCATACATGTGTGTGTGTATATATATATATAGTTTTGTTGTTGTATGGTGTAGCCATAACGGTGTTCATACAACTCACACACAGAATGTTAGATGTTTTTGTTTCGGCGGTGTGCTTGTTTAACCAGACATAAAAGGTACTCACTTCCATTAATTTTAGAAAGATAATAATGCTGAAACTGTAGTACTGTATAATAAGAGCCTTGTGCCTTGCACATGGAACGAGTCTTTTATGCCCTACAAATTTTGGCATTAACAAAAACACTTACGGCATTAACATATCTAGGGATGTTCAAGAAAACTGTTCGAACCATAAAACATGTCCGATCCGGACTGAACCGTCCTATTTGGTCCGGTTTTGCGGTTTTGCAGTCAGGTTATGGTTCCAAAAAAATAAAAACCATTAATTTTAGTTCGGTTACTGCTTCTCAATTAAAGAACAGTGGTTAAAACCGAACCTATCGTTTAAAACTAAGATAAATATAGAAATACATATGTGTGTAGTTAAATATGTATTTGAATTTGGTAGGTTAATCTTTTCCGGCCTTGCTAAACTTAATTTATTGGGCAAATTTTCGTAGTAGTCCCTGCAGTTTTATGGTTGTCTCACTTTTGTCCCTCTAGTTTTAAAGTGCTCGAATTTCGTCCCTGTAGTTTGTTTTACGTTCCAAATTGGTAAAATCGTTAACGCCGTTAATGAAACTAACGGAAAAAAAAAAGTGTTCCAATTTTCAATCCATTTGAACCGGTGAGAAGATCTTATTTTTTTGATCATTTTATCCTAAATGGTCGTAATAAATTTTTGACTCTAAGGCCTTTCAATGAGCACCCTAAGAGAGCCCTGAAACTAAATAAAGAGTCTTCGGGTGCTCGTTGATAGGCCTTAGAGCCAAAAATTCATTACGACCATTTAGGATAAAATGATCAAAAAAATAAGATCTTCGCACCGGTTCAAACGGATTGAAAATTGGAACACTTAATTTTTTTTTCCGTTAGTTTCGTTAACGGTGTTAACGATTTTACCAATTTGGAACGTAAAACAAACTACAGGGATGAATTCGAGCACTTTGAAACTAGAGGGACGAAAGTGAGACAACCATAAAACTACAGGGACTACTACGAAAATTTTTCCTAATTTATTTAGAAATGAAATCTCATTTGTTAGGAAAGTTTTTATTTTCTTCCCTCGTTTCCTATTTTAGCAGATCATCTTCCTATTTCTTTAATTTTATGAGTTCATATTTTGTGAATAAGTGTTTGGATGTTTATTGGATAGAATCGGACCTGTCTTGCGGTTTAGTTCTGGTTAGGTTCCATGCATATATTAATTAGGTTATGGTTCCCAATTTTCTAGAACTTTTTGAAATGGTCCGGTTGCTGATTTGTTAGAGAACCGGATCAATTCGGACCGTGTACACCCCTAAACATATCAATTGGTAGGATCTTTTTTATGGTAATTAAGAACTATGCACCCTCTTATCAACGAGAAATTATTATTTGCTCCTGGTCGGAGCACCGCCATATGGCATTTCAAAGGATTTTTCTATCACACATTTGTGTGGGTTCCATCACCAAGTGTTCACTCAATTAGCCAGATAATTATTACCCATGTCCAATCTAACTCAATTATAGATTAAGAGTGAAATTCAAACGGCCAATTAACCCAATTACTTGTCCCATATTTCAATTTTTTACGCAATGTATACATGCGCAATAAAAGTGGTGCGGCAGTAGTAAATATGGGTGACGTTAGTAAATTTTAGGTGGCAGCAGTAATTCAGGGGCAGCTCCAAGATTTGAGTTCAGCGGTGACAAAAACATGTAGAAAAATTTTCTGATGTAAAACTCCATTTAAGCTTAAGTTTTTTTTATAATGTATTAGTTTTTAATGGGCCTGGATTATTGTTTTTTGTTAAGCGATACTATCTATTTATTAACAAATTTGAGTGGATTTTATCCGTTTTGACGTTGTGCTACTAATCAAGTGCAGACATTAATACTAAAAAAAAATTGCATACCGACAAATATTAAAATAATTGGCATATTTTCTGAATCCAGGGGTCACTTAAACCCTCTCAAGTCTCAAGTAGTTTGACTTTGTGCTACTAATCAAGTGCAGATATTAATACTAAAAAAAAAATTGCATACCGACAAATATTAAAATAATTAGCATATTTTCTGAATCCAGGGGTCACTTAAACGCCCTCAAGTCTCAAGTAGTTTGACTTTGTGCTACTAATCAAGTGCAGATATTAATACTATAAAAAAAAAATTGCATACCGACAAATATTAAAATAATTAGCATATTTTCTGAATCCAGGGGTCACTTAAACCCTCTCAAGTCTCATGTAGTGGAGCTGCTCATGGTAGTTTATGTTGTGGTAATAGTGATTATTTGTGGCATTAAAGTTTTGGTGTGAAATTATCAATATCCATTACGCATCCTTATTTGGTATCGATCCTGAATCATTAATGGAGGAAGAAAGCAGATTAAATTACGGTACGGCTTGGAATATGTGAGGAATTATATATCCATTGGATAGTTAAAAAAAAAAATGTACAATATTGACGCTAGGTTTAGACTAAATCTATTATCCGATTATTTTTCATAAAATGTTGTTTTATCTGATTTTTTTTAGTTTTGTGTTAAATTCTTGTGAATTAATGGTTTGTCTCGACGAGAGTAATCTAAGATATATAAAAGAATTAAATAAAAAAACACTAAAGTCAAAGATAATCTAAAATGGGCAGATGTTTTTGTTTATTTTTGTCTTTTCTAGATATTTTTGAAGTTTGATTCCTACGTTTTACCTTTTTAACCTGTCTGATATCGACAAATAAATAACTCAATAAAATGAAAAAAAAATTTAACAAAACTTTTACAAGAGAAAATTTGTATTAAAAATAATCTAATTAACATGGTTATGCCAAAATTTCCCCGAATATGAATAGCATTAGGTTAATTTTTTTTAGCTGTTTTTTTTTTTGATCCGCAATTTTTTTTAACTGTTGAGAGCACCTATATAGGACTTAGCAACGACTTCTCTTTGAGTAGTTTTTCTCTTACATCTATCATGTAACTAAGCCATGGAGGTAAATTCAGCGAGAAATAAAATTTCACCTGCTGTAGTCCGCAATTAAAATTATGATATTAAAAACTTTTTTTTGGTAATGAAGAGCGGTCCCCGGACCAATTTGTGCGCACCATACGACTAATCTCTCCAGCCCCCACCAGCCTTTGCTAACCCAAAGAGTTTTTACACATGGGGTGGCCCCAAGGGCTTAATTTTCACTATGATCTTAAAACTTCTCATATAAAGTTTTATATTCTTGTTAGCAATTCAGCTCTAGGGTTAGTGAGTTTATGGTGTGTGTGTGTCTATATATATATATATATATTTGATATATATATATATATATATAATCACACAGTAGGCTTCAGCTGCGGAAACCCTTACAAGAAAAAATGCGGACTTTCACTATAAGAAAATCGTTCTAGAGCAACGGTTGAAAGCGTTGCTAAAAAATCTAAAAACCGTTGGTAAAGACCCCTTTAGTCTATACCAACGGTTTTAGAACCGTTGGCCAAACAGTTGCAATATACCCGTTGCTATAGGGTTATAGCAACGGTTTTGACAAGCGTTGGTACAAATTTTTTTTTACTAACGGTTCCATTAGCAACGGTTACAACAGTTGCTAAAGGCTATTTTCTTTTTCTATAAAAAACAAACCACTGTGTGATGTAAGCCACCACGTGGCACTGCCATGTCTCACGTGCGCTGACGTGGCGCTGTCGTGTCGCCCGCGTGGCACCTGACGTGTCGCGGACGTTGTGCCCGCGTGGCTAGGAAATAATGTTGCACCTCCTGAGAATCGAACCCGCGACCTCCCGTCTTCGCGCGCGCGAACCAACTGAGCTAGCCCATGACTTGTGAGGAATAATACATCTTTTAATATTTATACTATACTAGCCGGAATTTTTTTATTCTTTTGGTAAAATTTAGGTTTATACTATGCAAATACTTACTAGTTTCATTTTTTTTTATCCGAAGCGTTTATTTTTTACAAAATAGTTCCATTATTCACTCATCATCAATTAAATTGAAATGCACCAGGTTCCAAAAAAAAAAAAAACCCTCTTTGTTTTCCTTTTTTTTTCAATATTAATTTTGCCATTTCTAAATTTTTGTTAGATTCACATAAATATTTTTGATTGGTTAATCATTACTATGAGATGAGTCTAAAAAATTAAAAAAAAATGTAATTAAAAGCATAAAAAGTCAATATGGATGAAAAAATATCAAAAAACTAACATTTGTTGTCTTTAGTGTCATCTTATATGATTTTTTTTTCAATTTCAGCCAACAATTTTATATTTTTTTTATTCTTATTAAGATGAATGATTAATCCCAAAATGAATGATTAGTTTCAAAAATTACCACAAAATGCTAAAAAAATACGTTAAATAAACAATATCGGAAAAAATATCACAACAAAAATTTAGGAAAAATAGCCATAACAAAAGCAACGGTTAATGAAAACCGTTGATATAGTCCAGTTTATAGTAATGGTTATTGAAAACCGTTGCTATAGGCCAGTGTTTAGTAACGGTTAAGGAAAACCGTTGCTATAGTGTTATAATCTAGCAACGGTCACATAAAAACCGTTGCTATAGTCCTATTTCTAGTAACGTTTTAAAAACCGTTACTATAGACCATCTATACCAACGGTTTTTGCAACCGTTGCTAAAAAAACCGTTGGGATATCCAAAATTTCTTGTAGTGTTTGGATGCTGGCCGTTGGATCTCATCCAACGGCTTGGAAAAGAGAAGGGAATTCACAGGTTAAAACAAGCCACAGATCAGATAAAGTGGTTCGCGGGTCAATCGGGGTTAAAACATACGGATCCCCTTTTTTCCCTTCTCTCATTTCCCCCGTTCCAGACAGACGAATGGAGAGAGAGAAAGAGGAAAGACGAAATCCAAAACGAAGAAAGAAGAAATCGACAGAAATCAAAGAAGATCCAACAAATCGCACCTGGTATCTCTCTCTCTCTCTCTCTCCAAATATTACAAGAAGTAGAAACCCTAACCCCCTCGATTTTCCCCTTCTGTAATCAGGGCTCGATTAAAGAAGATTAGGGCTCAATTAGGTTTCGATTACGGCTTGATTTCAAGGTATGTCTCTATCTTCGAATCTGTGTATTTTTTTCGATTTAGGGTTTGTTCAAGTTAAGGTTAAAGCACCGAAAATCTCTTCTTTTTTCTGTATTGCTTTGCCCATTTTATCAACTACACTTGCACACCTACCAAGATAAAATGTGAACATGTATGCTTGCTAACAGTGTCCATATTGTGTGCAAACCTATAAATTGGGGAATTTTAGGGTTCAATTTGTGTGTCAAACCCAGAACCAGTGTAGCAAGATATGAGATATTGTCGTTTTTATACTGCTTTTGTCTGACTTATAAGTTTTTATACTGCTTTTGTCTGACTGTATGTACATTTTTGAAATCTTTAGTAATTTGAGTATAGATCCCTATACCAATGTGCTTGACGATTTCCTAGACCTAAAATTAATGGGTTGCCCCAAGCGTAGGGCGGAGACCGACGTAGCACAATATCCGGTAAGTTCGGAGTCGAATCCACAAAGACGGTGATGTGTGCTGACTAAAAATTCAGATTGTTATAATTTAAACTAGCTCTTAGGTAGCCACCCCTTGTCAATTGATTGAGATATTAATTAAAACTCAAGAAAACAACTGTTCTTTTTAAATAATTAAAAGGAGTTACGGTCGTAGGGTTCATAACACTTATGACTAGTCTGGATTAACCTGCTCTGTTTGGAGTTCTTAAAAACGTTTAATTTTAGGTTGAAAAAGATACCCTGCAAGATGCGAGACCCTATGGTCGCCGTATACTCATGCGCAGCGAAGAATGAGTTTTGGACCCCCATTCCCCCGTTCACATGGGCTCCGACGATGCCTGGGTTCGTCCGCAAGAAGTATTTTTCTAGTCTAAAATCGTTTTTCTCATTGTTTGATAAAAGGAGTAGTGTCCGAATTAGCCACGGCGTGCTAATCACCATGCGACCCTACCTATACGACTACTCAGTAATCATTAAACAAGAAACAAATAAAACCTTAATTTGAAACATGCTTCTATTACTCGATAAGAAAAATAAACAAGAGATCCAAACCAAACAAAAAACAAACGAACAAATTTAATTAAAAACAGAAATTAAAACTAATTATCGGAGTGCAAATAATTAAACAAAGCATTAAAAAATTGAAAGGAAAAACAACTGAAGAAACTAAAAAAACAATAATGGAACCCGAGAGTCGCAGGCCCCGTTCTTTTCCTCTCCCTGCGTCTGCTCTTTCTTTCTTCCGTCCGAAAAGAAGTTCCAAGGCAGCAGCAGCCTTCTTCTTTCTGAAGTCAGTACCATTGACTTTATAGGAGTAGGGTTTTAATCCCCTAATAACATAAAAAGCCCTTGGACTTCACACTATAACACATTAGCCATTCCACTTCGAAGGAACTTTGCATTTTGATTCATAACTTCTATAAATTCTTCTTTTTATCCAAGTTATTGGAAACCGAGCTCGAACAACCTATAAACAGAAAAAGCAGAAATAAATATCAATTAACCAAAACGAGCGCCTAATAAATGTAGTTTGGAGGGCCAAAATATGTGTGTGTGTGTGTGTATATATATATATATATATATTGGCACTTATCGCAATGCAAGTCATTTTTACAGTATGTTGAGGAATCTTTGGTAATTTGAGTATGCTTATGTGTAGGTACACTTCCCGGCATATGTGAATTGCGGGATCAGCTTGCAGTTAGAGTTGCAAGGTGATGCATCATTGAGGTTTGCTCATGGCGAGAATGTCTCATCTGCTTTAACAAGACTTGGATGGAGCAGCATTTGAAGAGACCGAAACCTGGACTTGCATCGCGTAGAATTATTTTCTCATTTCTTTCATATCTTTTGTTGTTGTACCTAGGTAGTTACGGATTTTTCAGTGCACGAATGTGATTTTGATGCTCTTTTATCTTAGTGAGTAGTTGCAGTGACAGGAGGTTGCTTCATATTCTCTCTTGCTTGATGTATATCAGAGTTCATATGAACCATAACCAACCATTTTCTTATATGCCTGATTCCAAGAGTAATAAGAGGTTACGGATGGATTGAATTGATATGTTGGTTGAATCTAGCATTAGTTTGCCCGTGTAGATAGCTGTTGTGTTTTTCGTTTTTGGCATTGGCTGTGCAGATTGAAGATTGTGGGATTTTGTGTATTTTGGTTCATCTTATTCTTAAATTGAAGATTTATCAACCATAACACAAAATCAGCACAGAACTGGAACTGGATCCCTTTGGACTAATCTCCCACGTGGTGTTGTTCACATCAAGTCTCCAAAACTTGAGGGAAAAAAATGCAGCAAACAGTTCCGAATAGCAGCAAATGAATTTGTATTATTATGGCAGCATTTTGGAAGCATCAATCCATGGGGAAGCCCAAATCCATCTTGCAACCCTAATAGGTAATAATATCAATAGAAGAAACAAAAGACAAAAACAACTAAAGAATTAAATTTAGATGTACCACAAATACTTACACTCATGGTCATGGTCAACATCGTCGTCGTCATCACTCAACCTAACCTCTTGCGAAAAGCTAAGAAAAAAATACGACTATTAAAATTTGAACAACTAAAGAATCAAATTTAGGACAACCAAAATATTAAATTGACCATACACTTACAAGTTTCGAAGTTTTGGACAACGCCTTCCCTTTTTGACCGCCTTCTCTTTTCCTCCCTCCAATCACTTACCACAACCAAGAGACTATGTCAATATCTTCCAAACACTGCTTTCTAAAAACCAAGAGACAAAACACATGGTCCTTTGAGTTAATAGTCAAATTTGACACTCAAATTCAGTCAATCAAATTGGCTAAACGAGAAGAAATCCAACCAAGTGTACCAAGCAAATATTACCAGAATTCAATTGCAAGAAAATGAAAATAAACTGGTGACAAAGCTCAAACTATTTTGATACAGTAAGATTTCACTGAAAATATGTTGCTGCAAAAAACATTTTTCATGTGAGTCACTGTACAAAAACATTTTCCGATGTGTACAAACATATTCCTCCGGATGGAAATAACCACATTTACAACAAAAGCACTCTCCTCTGGATTCGATAGATACAAAAACATATAGTGGAATTGAAACGATAGCCCCTAAACAAAGCAGAATTTTCTACCCATAGGAAAAGGATACCCAAACCAACCAGATGAGTTAATTCAAAAATACCAATTTTCTCAAAAAATGTAACCCTAACTCAAAATAATTATAAAAAAAACCCTAAAGAACGAAATAAAAAAATCCTAACTCGAAATTAAAAAAGAGGAGTCTCAAATTTGAAGCAAGTGCAATACGCATGATATACAGAGGGAGTCTCAAATTCAGGGATTAATTTGACGGTGGACTTAACTCCGGGTGCATGCAGGAAAAGGAGGAGAAGATTTATCAGTAATCTACTCAAAGTTCAAGAGGAGATGGATCAAGTCTCAGAAGATAATGATCAAAGATCAGCGGCTTCTGCATCACTTTCATCGGATGAAACTCTAATTAGCAACTCGGCCCTGGGCGAGGAGATCAGAGGTATGATAGCAACAGGTGAAATTTTGGGATTTCAAAAACAATGATGAATTTGTGCTTAAGAGAATGATTGAATTGGAGCTAAAGGAGTACTCTCTCATGACCGAGAGAGAGAGAGAGAGAGAGAGAGAGAGAGAGAGAGAGAGGAAGGGATAACTAATCTCTTTTTTGGGTGATTAAAAGGTGATTGTAATTCTCAATGAAGATCATATCTTGGAATATTCGTAGACTAGGGAGTGTACTGAAGAAAAGATTTATTTCAAAAATTATAAAAAAGAGGAGGCCTGATATGCTGTTTATTCAGGAAACCAAAATGGAGAATGTAGACTTAAGAATGGTTCAAAAGATTTGGGGTAATACAAATGTGGAACTTGCAGTCTCTAAATCTGTTGGATCCTCGGGTGGACTTCTGATCCTTTGGGATTTTGAAATATTTAAGGCAACTAGTATTACTGTACATAGATCTTTCATTACTGTGGAAGGAATTATGTATGGAGATTTTCAGTGCGTCTTTGTCAACATTTATGCTCCTAATGTGGAATCTCAAAGGAAAGAATTATGGGATGAGTTGATTCAACTTAAAGCGGGGTCCTAGTTGCCGTGGTGTATAGGGGGAGATTTTAACGAAATCATTGAAGTTGGTGAAAGGGTTGGTTGTACTACTACAAATCGGGGTATGAAGGAGTTCAGAGAATTTATCAATCAAATGGAGTTGATGAATATTCCAATGCAGGGACAGGAGATTCATGTGGACTAACTTCCAAGATCATGCAATACATAGTCGACTGGATAGATTTCTCTTATCCCAACCTTGCCTTGACAGATTCAAATTGGTGCAATGGGGTCTACCTAGACCAATCTCTGACCATGATCCCATCATGCTTGTAGATGATTGTAGAGATTGGGGACCAAGACCTTTTCGATTTATGGATATTTGGCTAACCAACCCAAACTGCTTGAAAGTTGCTGAAGAGGCTTGGGAGAATTGTAAAGTGACAGGTTGGGCAGGCTTTGTTATTGTTCAAAAGCTAAGGGCGGTTAAAGATAGATTGAAACAATGGAATAAGGAGGAGTTTGGGAATGTATTCAAAGCACTTGAATCTTGTGAAGAGAAGATACATAAGCTGGATCTTTTGGCAGAAGATAGGCAGCTAAACAATGAGGAAAAAGATCTAAAGAGTAAGTCCGAATCGGAAATTTGGAAACTGGACAGAATGGTGGAATCGATTTGGAGACAGAAGTCAAGAGTGAACTGGTTGAAGCTTGGTGACAAAAACACTAAATTTTTTCAGATTGTGGCTATAGTATACAAGAGAAATTTGGTGGGATCTATAAGGTTCAATGGTAGATTATTGGAGGATCCGATTGAAATCAAAGGTGCAGCTTTGGAATTCTTTAGCAATAATTTTCATGAAGAGAGAGTTGGCAGAGGTACTTTAGGGGAATCTTCCTAGAGTTCTTTCCAGTGGAGAAGCTCAAGAATTGGAACTTCCTTTTGAAGCTGAAGAAATTATGAATGCAGTCAAGGATTGTAATAACTTCAAAGCTCCTGGCCCGGATGGATTTAATTTCTCTTTTGTCAAGAAGGGGTGGAACTTTATGAAAGATCTCATCTTGAAGTTTTTTGCAGAATTCCATGCGAATGCCAAGCTCGTCTCAAGTATTAACTCAACTTTTGTAGCATTAATTCCAAAGATTGATGGACCAACTGCTTTTAAAGAATTTAGACCAATAAGTATCGTTGGTTGGGTGTATAAGCTCTTGTCTAAAGTCTTAGCTAATAGATTAAGAAGAGTTCTTCATAAGGTAATTGGGGAAACTCAGGCTGCGTTCATTGGGGGAAAACAGATTCTTGCTGGGGTTGTAATAGCTAATGAAGTCATTGATTATTGGAAGAATAAGTCTCATGGTGGTCTTCTACTAAAACTTGATTTTGAAAGGGCCTACGACTGTGTGAATTGGGGATTTTTGATTGATATGCTCACAAAGGTGGGATGCGGGAATAAGTGGTGTCAATGGGTAAAGGAATGTATTTCAACTGTGTCGATGGCAATTTTGATCAATGGATCTCCTACAAAAGAGTTTAAAACTTATAAAGGTCTTAGACAAGGTGACCCATTATCCCATTCCTATTTAATTTGGTCGTGGAAGCCTTAAACATTTTGCTTGAAAGAGCTCGATCAGTTGGGTTAATTAATGGAGTCAAGGTGGGAGCAAATGGGGAGACTATTTCTCATCTCCAATTTGCGGATGACACACTTATTTTTTGCCAAAATAAGCTGGAGGAAATGGTAGCTTTGAAAAGGATTCTCAGAATTTTTCCACTCGTGTCTGGTCTGAAAATTAATTTCTCAAAGAATGTGTTGTGTGGGGTTAAATGTCAAGTTCAGGAGGTGGAAATATTAGCTCAAGTGATGGGGTGTCGTGTGGGGTCTCTTCCTTTGATTACCTTGGTCTCCCACTAGGTGCGAATCCTAGGAAAATTCAAACTTGGCAACCTGTGATAGAAAGAGTGGAGAAAAGATTGGCAGTTTGGAAAAGAAGATTTATCTCCTCGGGCGGTAAATTGACTCTTATCAATTCCAATACTAACAATCTTCCTATCTACTTCATGTCTATCTTTAACATGCCAATTTCTGTTGCAAGGAAAATTGAAAGAGTACAAAGGCAGTTTTTTTGGGGGGATTCTATAGATAAGAAAAAACTTCACTTGGTGAAATGGGAAGCAATAACAAAGAGCAAAGAGTACGGAGGGCTAGGGGTGAAAAGATTGATCGAACAAAATCATGCTTTGTTAGCAAAGTGGTGGTGACGATTCAGTAGAAAAAAGGACTCTTTGTGGGCTAAAGTGGTCTGTAAGAAATATGGATTATCAAACCAAGACTGGCTCCCCAAATTACCGTCCTCAGGCCGTGCATTTATTATTTGGAAAGATATCTGTGCAATTGGAAACTCGGAAGATGAGATGGGGAGCATAATTCAAGAAAAATTCAGAATTCAAGTTTATGCATGGGATAATACGTTGTTCTGGAAGCACAAATGGTTGGGGGATCAAACGCTGCAAGAGGAATATCCAAGATTGTACATGGCATCTACGCAACAAGAGCAACTAGTGTGTAACATGATCAATAATGACGAAAATGGGGATTGGAATCTGACCTTTTGGAGGGAAATTTTTCAGCGGGAAAGAGCTCAGTTTATTGAATTATGTGAGAGATTACAGAATGTGGTCCTGGATTCGTCAAAAATGGATACTATGGTTTGGATTGGCAATTCAAATAATTTGTTCTCAGTTAAGTCTGCGTATGATTTATGGGAGACTTTTGCTTTTACTCCCAATACCGGACTTCAATCTCTATGGAGAAATCTTAGTCCTCCAAAGGTTGAGATTTTCGTATGGATGGCGTGTCAAAACAGAATTACAACACGGTCGGTCTTGAACAGCAGGAATATTTTTCTGGGAATGGATGAACAAGGTTTGGCATGCCCATTTTGCCTTCAGGAAGAGGAAATGCCAGAGCATCTATTGATAACATGCCCGTTCTCTAGCCAAATTTGGTTGAAGATGGCAGAGTGGTGGAACATTGATTGGGTGGTTCCTTCGAATTTGCTGGGATTATCCTCTTGGTGGTTTTCTTTACAGTTCAAAAATCTGGAGAAATTTTTTTGAGAGTGTTGTTTTTATGCTATTTCGTGGTCCATTTGGATTGCAAGAAATGATGCTATCTTCAACAACAAAGTTGCTGATCCCCACCAATTGGTTGATTTAATCAAAACAAGGGCAGCCTTGTGGATCAAAGCCAAATTCGATGTTAAGGTGTATATGGTGGAAGATTTTAAAAGGAATCTTGATGGTATTGGAAGGCTCACGATTTAGGTGTACCCTTGGGTGTATCTTTTGATGTAATTTTGCTTCATTTTGTTTTTCCTTAGGGTTGTGGTGAACTTTCTGGTTCTCCTTTTCCCTTTACTCAATGTACCCTTTTGAGTTTAATAAAAAAAAATTCCTTTGCCGAGGAAAAAAAAAAACTCGAAATTAAAAAATACGTATCAACAGATCTATAGAGAGAGAGAGAGAGAGAGAGAGAGAGAGAGGAGTTACCTTGTTCGATTCATCTACGGTTTCTGGTTTGATTTGTGGTTCGTACCCTTCTCCTTCGTTTTCGTTCTTTGTGTTCTTCGATTTCGTTGTTTGTGTTTGAACGGGAAGGGAATGGGAAAGGGGCTTTCAGAGTTGTTATTCTTCAATTGATTCATCTTGATTGAGAGCTCGTCAAACATTCACAATTCTTCTTTAATCGAGCCCTGATTACAGAAGGGGAAAATCGAGGGGGTTAGGGTTTCTGCTTCTTGTAATATTTGGAACGAGAGAGAGAGAGAGAGAGAGAGAGAGAGAGAGAGAGAAAAGGAGATACCTTGTTCAATTTGTTGGATCATCTTCGATTTCCGCTTCTTTGTTTTGGATTTCGTCTCTCCACTTCTCTCTCTCTCTCTCTCTCTCTCTCTCTTCTCTCTCTCTCTCTCTATTCATCTGTCTGGAACAGGGGAAATGAGGGAAGGGAAAAAAGGGATCCATGTGTTTTAACCGGATTGGCCCACGAACAACTTTACCCAACCCATGGCTTGTTTTAACCCGCGAATTCCCTTCTCTTTCCCAGCTGTTGGATGAGATCCAACGGCCAGCATCCAAAGTCCTCATTTTTTGCCCGTAAGGGCGTCCGCAGCTGAAGTCTATTGTGTGTGTATATATATATCTTGTTCTAATTATGAGTTGGTCAATGAAACTGGGGTTTTGAGAAAATGAAATTAATTAGAGATCAGGCAGCCTCAATCATCGAAGTTGATCAGCACATGATAGTTCGTTTGTTTTAGTCTCTGCACATTTTTAACTATGCTAATAATAGGATAGGAGATAAGCTTTAACAGTATCGCGCGGGGTTGGACATTATTAATTAACTAGGTGCATCGCGACGTGCCTTGCACGTCTGTCATGCCCGTTGTAGAGATCGATTTTGAATTAGCAAACCAGCCAACATGACATGAGGGGTAATATGAATCTGGCATAACCATTGTTGCATATGCCACAAATCAATTATTCTTGAACAAGCTCTCCAAGCTGCATTGCAGTTGAGTAGGAAATGCTCAGCTGACTCCTCTGCATTTCTACAACAGGGTGCCAATAAAATCAGCAAAAGAAAAAAACTCGGCGTAATTTTAGACACCCCAGATCAACAACAAAAACACTTTAACACCCTTGAATCAATGGACAACACCTATACCCTACTACTTTAAAAGAAAATCCATCGTACTATGCTACACACTCACTCACATCTACCTACATAACAGTCTCATTGCAAAATTTGGGAGGATGAGTACAAACTTATACTCGAATCGGCATTCCGGTAGGCTTCAAAAAAGAAAACCATAATATTCTCATAAGTCATGTATAAAAGTCATAATTTCTCACAAGTCATGCACACGTCTCATACTATAACATAATACTTCATTCCCAAGGATTTGGTAATCTACCTGCACCACCCAGTCCAGATTTTGACTGTAAAGTTGCTTGTTCATAAACTGACAAAGGATCCATTGGCATAGATTTCTGAGATGCACCCATCTTAACTTTTGAATGATGTCCTGCTAATTCCAAAGGGATACAAGATGAGATTGCTAATTCCAAACGTGAAAGACAAACAACCATTCAAAGAGAAATCACCCACATACATCAGTCGCTACAATATTAACTTCTAAGTTACTATCAGATGAATTACTGTCCTGCTATCAGCACGAGATCTACAGTGTTTCATGAATCAAAATTGTAGAAATTACTTACAGAGCCGATTATGCTTCTCCACGAGATGCGCATGACGTCCTTGACTTCCTAACCTCTCTATAGTTTTTGCACTTTTCAATTTAAGTTCTAGCTATTTCCACCAAATCTAGCTACATAATATCTTAACCCAAGTTTTGATGGTTTAATTATAGATCCTAAAAAATCAAACCACTAAAACGAATAATTGGAGCACAATCTACTATCAAACTGGCAGGGAGAGTAACATCTTAGCAAGAGAAACAAATCAAGATTTTACAATCCGAATTCGTTCCTTCCATTCTTCTTATCTGCTGACCCCCCTCACCAACCAAAGAACCATAGAACCAACTTTACCTCTTCTGCAAATCAACACCAACAATTCACAATCCGATACCCGAGAAATTAAGCAATACAAACGCATGCAAAGCGGGAAAATCAGATATATATAGAAGACAAAATTCGACAAACCCTAGAACTAAGGATTAACACCACAAAAAATATGTATATCTTATGGCAATTTCGGGAATCGGTTCCATGGCCTAGGGTTTTAGGATGTTGACGGTGGGATCGATCGTCCAGTGAGCATGATTGAAATGGTTGATGGCAGGTGATGAGAGAGACCGCGTCAGTGGCTGCCATGAGTCGTTTAACAAGGGGAGAGAGAGAGAAGAGAGAGAGAGAGAGAGGAGAGAAGAGGGTCCATGGAGTCCCTGAGAAGTCGCAAAGATGGTGAAGAGATGTATTACGGAAAGAGTAAAGGTAAGTGAGAAGCTTGTGAGGTTACAGTGGGCATCTCTCCCACCCAAATCAAGACACCTGTAAATAAACCGCTCACTCAAGGAGCAAAGACAAATCCACTCGTCCAACTCCTCCACCACGTAGCCCACTAATACAAAGTAAAATGACAAATTACCCCAACATCCCAAAAACACAATTCTTACCA